>QEPC01006395.1:613132-623899 GCA_003113815.1 Sphenodon punctatus
TGGACTCGGGGAGGGTTTTTTACTTTTTTGGTGGGTTTTTTACATTGCAGTCATTCATTTAAATGGCTGCAATGTAAAAAAAAATCCGGTACCCGGACCGGATTTACCAGGTTGAATCCGATAATGCCGGTATGCCCAGTACCGGCATTATCGGATACCGGAAATGCCGGTAATCCCGCCGCTAGAAAATATGCCATCCCGGTGTTGGGGTGGGTTGGGACAGGGAGCTGGATGAACCAGAGGAAAACATGATGACACACAATAAATATTTTTAAAGGCTTTATTGATAACACAAAAAGATCATTTGGAACAGTTCACTGATGCTCATCAAACTGTCACTGATGGTGTTTTGGCTAGCACTGTGGTTGTTGCACCAGCACAAGGCATCATGGTTCTCTCTGACTATGCACTGCTCCACTCAGTTCAGCTGGTCCTGAAACAGGGGCACTGGATTGCCAGAGCTAACTGGTGGGAAGTTGGGGTTTTTTAACGCAGCCACACTGGTCTCTCAGATGTTTTGGAGAACACAGCCAGGCAGTGGTAGTTAACAGTGGAGCAGTCTCGAGCTGGAAATCAATCCTAGCAGTTATTGATCTTCAGTGCTGCTTTAAAAGCCCCAAAGCCCTCTCTACAACAGAGCAGGTTGCTGGTTAAAGTACCTTTGTTCTGGGTACTTTACATACTGGTATTGGGTACTGGGTACTTGTTACATATGGGTAACACTGTATGCCTTCATGAGCCAGGGCTTCAGGGGGTAAGCTGGATCTCAAGAACAACAGGCCTCATGAGCATGTTACAGCAGAGGGTCCCAAGCCTTCTGTGTACATGCAGCACACAAAAAAGGGGGGACTGGCAGAAGATGTGGTTCTTCCGGGACCACTCAGCCAGCACATCTGCAAACTAGGCATGGTGGTCTGCTATGGCCTGGAGAACCACAGACAAAACCCCTTCCAGTTCAGGTAGTCGTCCTTGCTATAGGGTGGGCAGATGATGGCGATATGGCTCCCATTGATTGCCCTGATACATCTTGGGAACCCCTCCTGCCAAAAGCCCTCCATTACTTTCACAATTGCTGGGCAAACATCCACTAGTATGGTGCCCACTGTGGAGCTTCCAGTGCTAATTTAAAGGCATTTATTCCCTGCCCAAATTTACACAGAGCAACAGGAGTCTGGAGTGGTGAGCTTACAGATGAGGATGGCAACATGTTTCTTCACGGGGATGGACAACTGTATCATCATGAGGCCTGAGGATCTCAGTTATCTGTAGGTCAAAGAAATGGAGAATCCTGAAGTTTGTGATGCAATCAGCGTTTCCCCATGTTCTCCCACCAGTCTGTGCTTCTCTCCTTCACCCAGACCAGCCTCTCAGCGGGTACAGCTCTACACATGGTGTTGGTGACTGAAGCCACATCTCCCGACAGTCACCTCTCTGCACACATCAGCTCCCCTTGCACAGCTTCAATCCTCCCCAGCATGGTCTGTTGTCACTGGAGGTAGGCAAGTGCATGGTGCAGAAACAGGAGCCGCTTTCATGGTGTGGTGCGCCCTACTATCCCAGCCAGAGATCAAGCAAGAGCCTTTCAGTGCTTTGAGATCACATTGTGACAATGACAGCAGAAGGCTTGGATCTGTTGGCTCACTGGCAGGTTCTACTCAGCAGCAGAAAGGAAGTCCTGGAGTGCAATAACGAGCACAAGGAAGTTCTCAGCATGCGTCTTCATGGCTGTTGTTCTGGCATCTGTGAACTCTGAAGACCACACGTCAAATGTTTTGAACAGCTTAAAGAGCTGGGCAACTGCCTAGCTAGGATTGGATGAGCACTGCATATGAGCAGCTATTTTACTTCTATTGATAATGTGTCCTTGCAGAACTTGCTGCGTGCCTTGCAAGGGTTGCTATTGGTTGAAAAAGCTTTTACAAAGCTTATGCTGGGTGTGTGTGTTACTGTATCAGCACTGCCAGCCCAGGTGGTCATTAAACTGCATAGACATTTCTCTCAGAATGTCATCAGTGACAGCGCACATGCCAACTCATCTAAAAATGGTACAGATGTTAGCACCGTGGAGGCATGGAAGTTTTTAACTGGGGTGGGGGAGGAATCACTGTATGTTAAGAAATGGGCAGGTGGGGGGGATCTGCTAGGCAGTGAAGGTCACTGTGCTTGGAATGTATGTGGGAGCAGAGCTGCCCAGTGGTTAAAAGCTATTCCTATATTTTATTATCTTTCAAAAGTGAGTTTTTACTTGCAACTAGCATGAAATGTCAGAATGCCCTAGAAAGCTACTGCTGTTGGTTATTTGCTCGAGATAGCCAAGTGGCTTTAGCTTCTGTCTTTGGGTGTTGTGGCCACTCGAGGAATGGGGCCCAGAGAAGTTGGAGGTGATGGATATCCTGGCCTTCGCTGGCATTTGGGTGAGGCCAGATGTACAGAGAGAACTGTCAGATCCATCATCCGAAGCAGCCTATACGCTCATAGGGTGGCACATGCACGCAGTGGGGTTCTAGGTATGCATGATGGAGTGCAGACACCGTCCAACCCTGCTGCTGTTCCAAGTTCAGGAGAATGGAAGAGTGGGAGCCCCGGACGGGATGAGAGAGTGGGATGCGAATGAGATTGCAACTTTTCTGGACATTTATGGACTACCAGACGTAAGGTAGTCACTAATGGTAATGGAGGTTGGTCCTTCCCTGACATTTTTCCTCACAACTGGTGACTTGATTGGATAGTGAAGATGAATCTCTTCGAGGAAACAAGTGACTCAGGATACAGGGAATGTGAACTGTCTGAAGGAGAGCTTGTTGCCCTAAATGAGGTTTGGACAATTTGAGAAGTGCAGAGCACCCTTGCGACTGGGGATGTTTTCCGCCCAAACTGTATGGCCATGCAGATGATGCTAGAGAAGGGGGTACAAGAGGCACATGTTTGATGGGGGGTGTGGGTGGGTGTGCAAACCGAGAGAGGTTTCCAACACCATGATGGGTGAGACCCCAATAGATCTGTGTACTGCTGCCTGCCTGTACATCACTGTGAATGCGAGAATCCGGATTGAGAACATGCAAAGACCGATTGTTTTTGCTTTGAATTTTTCCTATTGCTTTCAATTTTCACTATAGGCGCTCAATAAAGTATGTAATTTGCTCAATAAATTCAGCATTCTGTGCATAACAAAAGGTTATTTCCAGCCTCCAAGTGCTTGCAGGTATAAACCCAGGTATGAACCTCCACGGGTGGGTGGGGGATAACAGGTGCGAGTCATCATAATGGGGTGGAATATGGAGAAGGGGGGGAGTGGGGAGCACAGTGGGGAAGAGCTCCTGCCCAGGCATTACGTTTGTCACACTAAACCTGTGAGTGGGGGCCACCTGAACGCAGAAGAAATATATGCAGGGGGCTGCCCATTTAGTAGGCTCCACATGCTAAACATTTGAGTGGGGGCTGCACAGACTGAACCCGGACTCGAGGAAGTTATTGTCTCATTTGTGAATATCCTTCTTCCACTGTCACAGACATCCACCCTATTACTGTCAAGATGTTATAGAGTTTTGATGTCAAGATGGATTCATTAATGCTCCAGTCTTGATCACATAGCAGGTGTCTGTCACACCTTGCAGGATCAGCACCCAAGTTTTTATTATTGATTGATTGATTCAAATGTATACACCACTCTTGGCTCAGGGAAGCTCACAATTAATTAAAAAGAACAATAAAAACTCCCATCCTCTTCCACAACCCAACCCCAAAATCCAAGCAACCCCTATCCCCACCCACCAAATGCTTTTTCAAATAAAAATGTTTTGCACTGCCTGGAGAAGATGCTTAGGTTCGTGCTCAAGCAAATCTCCTCGGGAAGGAAGTTCCACCAAACCAGGGCAGCAACCAAGAACACCCTCCTATGCACTCCTATCCCACGGACAAGGATAACAGATGGAACCTGCAAGAGGGCACTCTCGGCCAATCATAGGGTCCGCAATGGGACATAGTAGGTCAGGTGGTTTTTCAGATATATGGGACCCAGACTGTTTAGGGCTTTAAAGGTCAAAACCAGCACCTTTAATTGTGCCCAGAAAAATATAGGTAGCCAATGCAGACAACAGAGCACCAGTGAAATGTGCTCCCAGCAACTTCTCCATGAAAGGAACCAAGCCACCTTATTCAGCACCAGCTGCAGCTTCCAAACAGTCATCGTCAGAAGCAGGCTGGGTTAGCGAGGAGGCTAGCTGGGCTTCAAAGCAGGCAGGCTGGGACAGACATCAGGCAGGTGCTTACTGATGCAGTGTGGTTGCAAGGTCTTGAAGACTAATTGCTCAGACAGGAGCGTGTGACAGGAAGAGGAAATAAATGAGCAGCAGCCTGACTGCCTCAGGCTGTAGCAAGGGTAGGCTGAATTGCACTCAGTGTGATGTATTTCCTTGCTCTGGCCTTAAGTTGCACTGCACAAGAGGTAAGACATTGACGGCTCCTGCCGCTGCCATGGACTTACCTAGGCAGTGGTGGGAGTCATCACTCTGGCGGGGATCTGGCCCAGCTACTGAACAAATGTGACAGCAGCTGGGCTGGGGAGGGGGCGGGGAGTTGCAAAAATGTGGGTCTGCCTGGCCCCGCCCCAATGCTGCGTGATGCGACCTGTCCCCACCTCCTGATGGGCAGACAATGGTGGCCACCATTACACCTGGGCCCCCCGCCACTCTGGACTAGGTCAACATAGAGTGGGCTTTCACACCTAAAATCCACTTTACTCCCAACCAGTCAATCATTTCCTGGCCGTGTTGGTGCTTAGCCTGGGCTGTGACCAGGGGATGTTCCCTAGTCACAGCCCGGGCTAAGTGCCGACGCTGCCCAGGAAACAACCCAGGCTAACTGTTTCAGAAGTGATGGTGGCTTGCAATTCCACATGAGTCAAAGCATGGAATTGCAGGCTATCGTACTGTCTGAAAACACCCCATGTCTTTTCAGGGCCCTAGGTTCTAGCCCCCTGTCTCCTGACACTCTTTCCAACCTTGCCTTATTCCTTCTCAATCCAGTTTAAGACTCCATTCATTTGGTCAGGAATGAAACCTATGACTGCCCGAAGCTGGGAGTGAATGGGTCACTCCAGTTAGGCCCTGTTTTTGTGTGCTTTCTCTGAAGCAACAAGTATTGACCACTGTCTCAAACAGGCTATTAGGCTAGATGGGCTATTGGTCTGACCCTGTAAGGCAGTTCTTATTCCTCTCCATGATGGTCTGGTCACTACTATAGGTCATGTATTTTTCACCTTAAGATTGGAAGATTGCAATTGTCTCTTTACGGTTCTAGAAAAAAATCCTGGGGAATTACAGCTGTTATATAAGACAGTCACTGGCTGCCAAAAGATGTCACTTAAGGAGCTGCTTCATAGAATTTGACAGTAAAGACACAGCTACGTACACCACAGCAAGGAGGAACCTCTCCCTACTGGGGATTGAACCAAAAGCTCTCTGGTCCAAGAACAGCTGTTCTGACCACCTAAGGCCTGAATACTTAATGCGGTGTGGGTTTGAATGCATTATATATGTGACATATGCAATGCAGCTCTAGGGTACCTGGTCCCTTGGTGAAGCCTTAGTTATGGTCATGAAGAGCAGGATTAGTGTGCAAGTTTCCTTTTCAAAGTCATCATTTGTTTAGTATGGGGTCTCCCTTTAAGGAGAAATTCAATTTCCGTGAATCAAATGTGGTTTAACTTGTTAAAAGAAAAGAGCTACAAAACCTCAGCCTAATTTTATGAGACCTGGGGAAAGAAGGGAAACCTAAATGCTACTGAAGAATGAGGAGTGCCCAATATCAACGTGTAGCTACACACGAGAGTGAGGGCAAGATAGAAAGGAATTGATGGGGGGGCTGTGTGTTTAAGGGAGTGCTCAAGCAATATTTAAGCTGACCCTGAAGCTTTGCCCAAGAAGCTTTGCCTCAGCAGCCATGCTGTTCAAGTGTACTGAACAACAAATGGTGGCTAGAAAAACAACTGTCAGGGGGCAGAGATTTACCACGGGAAGGTAAGACTTTCCCTCCTGATTTGGAACAATTATTTTCTGTTTGCTTGAGAAACCTCTCCCGCATGGTCCCACATGACTCGGGGAACCTTGAGCAGGGCACCCCCAGACAATCGCAGAAGTTCAGCATAAAGGAGGAGTGGAAGCCCTGGATGAGATGAGAGAGTGTGATGTGAACGAGATTGTGAGGTTTTTTTAATGTTTGTGCACTGTCAAAAGTAGGGCAGTCACTAATGGAGGCTGGACTAGGGATGGGCGAACGCGATTCGGCAGTTCGGAGTTCGTCCTGAACTCGGCCTGTTCGGATGACCAAACTCGAACCCGAACCCGAACGTGAATATACCGAACAAACCAAACGGCGAAATGGCCGAACAGTTCGGTCAGTTCAGATCGCGTTTGGATGAGTTCGGGTGGCAAAAAAAGGTTCACTGGAAGGTCAAACATGACAGGGAGGTGTCAGTCACTGAGGAGCAGACTTCCAGGCACCAGGGGTGGAGAGGCTTGCAAGAAACGAAACTAATTATCTGCCTCCCCCCTTCCCAACACCTTCTGAGCTAGTCACTGTTCCTGAACAGCAGGTGTTGAGTAGGATTTTTAGATTGCTTTAAGTTTCATTTCACTTTTGTAATGAAATGAAACTTAAACCATAAACTGAAACCTTGTGTTATGCACTGTACAGACTCATTGAGTATGTAATGTATGCAGTTCACTACAGACTCCTCTTCTGTTTGTGATTCCCTCCCATCCCATATATATGGGATGTATATATATCCATATTTTTTTTTAATATATATATATATATATATATATATATATATATATATATATATATATATATCCAAACCCCATATAAAAACAAAAAAACCAAATAAAAAGCAAAAGAAAACCATATAAAACCCAATAAAAAACAAAAAAATATATAAAAAACAAAAAACCACCCATAACAACACTTCCTGAACGGCCGAACGGCCGAACCAAACAGCTGAACGGCCTATCTGAACGGCCTGTTCGGACGACCGAACCGAACAGCCGAACCCGAACTCGGCGAACTAGCTTGAACCGCCGAACCAAATGGACGAACCGAACACAGCCAAACCGAACTGCCGAACCGAACGGACGAACTGAACGCAGCCGAACTGAACGGCTGAACCCGAACCGCGATCTGTTCGCCCATCCCTAGGCTGGACCTTCCCTACCATTTTTTCTCATCACTGCCCTAACAACAGTGAGAGGATACTTGTGTAGCCACGCGAGTGCCTTGATCAGATAACAGAGATGAATCTCTTCAGGGAAACAAGTGACTCAGGATACAGGGAATGTAAACCACCTGAAGGAGAGCTTTTTGCCCTATCTGAGGTTTGGACATTCAGAGAAGTGCAGACTAGTGTCCTCATGATCAGTGATGTTTTCCACCTCAACTGTATGGTAATGTAGAAGATGCTAGAGAAAGGGTACAAGAAGTGCATGTTTGACTGGGAGCTTTATGCCAAGCAAGAGGGATTTCCATGCAAAACCTGATTGCTTTTGCTTTGAATTTTTACTTTCGCTTTCAATTTTCACTATAGGTACTCAATAAAGTATGTAATTTGCTCAATAAACTCAGCATTGTGTGCATAACAAAAGGTTATATCCAGCCACCAAGTGCTTGCAGGTATAAACCCAGGTATGAATCTCCACGGGTGGGCGGGGGATATCAGGTGTTGGACGGCCTCCTGAAGTCATAGTTCAGAACAAAGAAACATCTGGTGCGCCTTCTTCTTCCCATGGTCTGCTGCAGCTGCGAGTCATCATAATGGGGTGGGATATGGAGAAGGGGGGGAGGGTGGAGCACAGTGGGGAAGATCTCCTGCCCAGGCATTACGTTTGTTATCCTAAACCTGTGAGTGGAGGCCGCCTGAATGCAGAAGAAATATACGCAGGGGGCTGCCCATTTATTAGGCTCCACATGCTAAACATTTGAGTGGGGGCTGCACAGACTGAACCCGGACTCGAGGAAGTTATTGTCTCATTTGTGAATATCCTTCTTCCACTGTCACAGACATCCACCCTATTACTGTCAAGATGTTATAGAGTTTTGAAGTCAAGATGGACTCATTAATGCTCCAGTCCTGATCACATAGCAGGTGTCTGTCACACCTTGCAGGATCAGCACCCAAGTTTTTATTATTGATTGATTGATTCAAATGTATACACCACTCTTGGCTCAAGTGTTTACTGGGGCGAATTTTGAGGGATGACACCTCAGTCCTGCATGACAGACTGGGCAACCAAATGGCAGATGAAATTCAGTACTGAGAAGTGCAAAGTGGTACATACAGGGGGAAATAATCCTAAACGTACAAACATAATGCTGAGTTTTAAATTAGGTGCATTGCTACCACTCAAGGAAAGAATATTGGAATCATTGTGGACAATTTACTGAGCTGAGGTCCACAGAGCTGAAGATTCCCCCCCCCCCCAACCATGAAGACTAGGAACTTGCCTTTCATTTTAAATTGAAAGCTAAGATTCACTCAATAACATGACTCCAAGAGCTGGTGGCTTTAAACCCAAATCATCAACTATTGCAAGAACTGAAATAACCCCACAAGAGATGGAAACTCAGAGGCTGCTTTTAGACACGCACAGCAAACATGCTGCATACAATCACGCTGTGTGTAAATATGCCACGTGTGGGATTTAGACATGATATATCACGCATTAAAGCCAGTAGTGCATTCTTTTAAAGCCGCAAATTAAATACCTCGACATCGAGGTATTTAATTTGCAGCTTTAAAAGAATGCGCAACTGGCTTTAATGCGCGAAATATCACGTCGGATGCTGCTTTTAGGCCTCTTTTAGATGAGCGGGTCGCCGTTGCGTGACCCACTCATGCGATGTTTCAAAATCCCATGATGCGGGATTACACGTGACAGCGGTCGGGGATCATGCACATGGGAGGCGGTAGTGCATGATTTGCTGACCGCAAATTAAATACCTTGCAATCGGGGTATTTATCTAAAAGCGGCCTTAGACGCGCACGGCAAACACGCTGCATAAAATTACGCTGCGAATTAAATACCTCCTTTAGAGCTGCAAATTAAATACCTCGATGCTGAGGTATTTGATTCACGGCTTTAAAAGAATGCACAACTGGCTTTAATGCACGAAATGTCACGTCTAAATCCCACACGCAGCATATTTACACGCAGTGTGATTTTATGCAGCGTGTTTACCATGCACGTCTAAAAGCACTGTCTGTCTTTATGCCATCCAAAGTCGTCACAGATAAGAGAGGTGCTAGTAATGTCTTGTGTCTCCCTGGCTGCCCATCTTCTAGGCTGTTCTAAAATAAACTTTATTGCTACTAGAATGGAGATCATGTCAACTTTATTGCAGAATGAATTAAGGCAGAATGATAAACCTCTGTTCAATGCTGGTCTTTACTGATGATATTAAACAGGGCTTATCTTTCTGCCTCAACCCCTTCTCATTTAGACTGGGAGGCCCAAAGGATCTTGGTGCCCAAATCCCACTGAATGTTAATAGGAATTGGGTTCATAACTCTTCTACTAAAATTCTTTGAAAATGGGTGAAAACGGACATGCACGTAACTCTGCTTTAACACCACTTTAACATTTCTCATGCATGTTGCAGGGCTATATTGGTGCCTTATGCAGCCCTGCAACATGAAGAAGAAATGTTAAAGCAGTGTTAAACTGGAGTTAAGGTGCATGTCTATTTTCACCCAACAACAGCCTTAAAGTGAAGTGCCACCTCTCCTTCATAGAGAGAAATGCCACCTCACCTTTGCAAAGGTTCCCAACTAAGGCACTTTAGGAGCATTGCTTATGGTGTTGTTTTGGTTCACTTACTGGCTTGGCAAAGAGATCACCACCTACTAGATTATCACTGTTCCTTCCGCTTGTAGTTCCCTGGAATTCGAGGGCAAACCTAGCTTTGCTTAGGTCCTGGTTCTACTATGCAACATGAGGGATGGTTGCTGAATGGGGTCTTTAATACATTGGGTTTGATTGGTGGAGGATGTCTTCTCTGGTGGTGTGGCTGGGTGTAATGTCCGCAAAAAATGAGTACCAGAGAAAGTGGGTAAACCTATTGAATTAACACTACCCAAACCAAAAATGGTGGTTTGAGCAGGGGCGGTGGGCCCTCTAGGGAGGGAGGGAGGGAGGGAGGGGCAATGCCCCTCCTGGGCCCCCAGGGCTTCCCCAGCCAGCGGGGAATAAAAATAAAAACAACAACAACAACAACAACAACAAAAATGGCCCCGTCGGCATCGCGCTGAATGTGCAGAGCCACCTCAAAGAACCTTGTTTAGCAAGGCAGAGACTTTCTGAAGGTCTCTGCCTTGCTAAACAAGGTGAGGTGGCTCCGCACATTCTCACTGGTGACTCCCCCCCCCCCCTGAAGCCTTCAGGGTCAAAAGGGAGGTGTTCTCCCTTTATGCGGAGTGGGCGGCTAGAAGAGCCATCCATTCCGCATAAAGGGACCCTGCAATGCAAGAGTGCTGCAGGGGGCAGGGGGAAAGTTCATACAGGGGCACCCAATAGAGGCGCCCCTGGTATGAACTAAGAGAGGTCAGGACCCAGCCCCACCATGTTGGTAAGTAAATTGTGGGGCACTGGGTGGGGGTGGGGGGAGTTCGGGCACATGGGGGAGGGGGGTACATGGGGGCAAGTGTGGGCACATGGAGGGGCAGGGGGAGTAGGTTAGAGTAGGGGGGCTGGGAGCCAAGGCTCCTGGGTTCCCTGG
>QEPC01006395.1:624252-641342 GCA_003113815.1 Sphenodon punctatus
CTGTGACTGGGGTGCTTTACAAGGATGGGTCCCTGTGTTTTGGGTTTATAAATTATTTATTTTAAGCTTGATGTGCATGTAGACTGTTTTCTTCCATCCGATGTTAACCCTGGGAACTCCTTGCTGCTGGGTTATGCCAATGTTTTGGGTGTTTCCCTGTGTTTTGGGTTTACGAATTATTTATTTTAAGCTTGATGTGTATGTAGACGGTTTTCTTCCATCTGATGTTAACCCTGGGAACTCCTTGCTGCTAGGTTACGCCATGCCACTGGCCTACTGTCCCCCTGGCTCCGCCTACCGTCCCCCTGGCTCCACCCCTAGGCCCACCGGCCTTACTGCCCCAGTGCCCCTCCAACATCAAAACCCACCAGAGTTTGAGTAATGACAAATATTCACTAGCACTCAGCAGGTATATGGGGTTTTATTTTGTTTTTTATTTCAGTTATTTCAGTCATTTTGATATTTTGGTTACATCACTTCAGAAATATTTGCACATGCGCAACTGCAGAAAATGATACAAATGAAATACCAAAATGACTGAAAAACAAAATACCCAAATTGAAAAGAAAAAAACCAAACTATGGGGGGAGGGGGAAAGGAAATGGAAAATCCAAAAATTTGGATACTCCGATCCCATTTTTGGTAACAGATATTGTTGAGATACCCAAAGGGCTGTCTGAAAATGTGAATAATAAATCCACTACTATTAATTTCAGCTCTAGTAAAAGTCAGTTCAGCTTATTAAAAACAGTTCAGCAACCAGTGAATGTAAATAGGAGGCAAGATGAGGAAAGGGGAGGGCCAGCCATCAATGTGCTATGCATATCACATCCCGGGGCAACGGTCTCCCCTTAGACTGGTAGTCAGATGAATTGCTAGAATCAGAAATGATGCTAACAGGTCTGACCATCCGTAAACCTGCAGCCTCTTCTCTAGGGTATTGCACACAAATGTAATTATCCAAGTACTGTCCTACAAGGTTCTCATCTACTCCGCCCTTTGTTTTAAATGTAGAAGTAAACAAACACCCAAGATCCATAGCATACAGTACTAATATACTCCAATTTCATGCAGGTGTTTAAAGGCTGCATAAATATATATAGAATTGCAAGCAAGCAATGTTAATTATATAAACAAGAAACATAAAGAGATAAAATAAAAACAGTGCTCAGGGGCTAGCTAGACTGTTGGTGAAAACAAATGAGACAGTAGGCTGCAGTAGCCTGCAAGTCACCTGCCTGTCAGTTCAGTGGCCACCAGATGTTCATCCACTTCTGCCTTGGGCAGGCGTCTGACTGCTATGGGGCGCATCATCGGGAAAAGGTCAGCAAGGCAGCCTGGGCTAAGGCTCGCCCAATTGGGCTCATCCAGACTAACATGTGCCCCCCTGTGTGCCCCACCCCCCATCTGTTAAGCCCTATCCAGCCCACCCATGAGGTGAGGTCCGAGGTCTGGGCCTGGAGAAGCCTGCTCACCTGGCCCACCAAACAGCTGATCGAGGGGGGGTGGCTGGAAGATTGCCCTCACCCAATCCCCCTTGTTCAGCTGATTGACACATACACTCAGGTTGGCAGTATGTTTGGAGGCAGCTCTTCCTGGGGACCTGATCTTGCTGAGCAGCAGGGCTCTGGGAGTCCTGCCCCGTGGATGGCTCGTTGGTCGAGCCATGGAGTGGAGGGACTTTTGATGGCAGCAGCCCCCCGCCCGGCTTCCTGAGGTGGTGGTTGCTCATTTGAACTGCCCAATTGTTTTTACCCTATGACTTGATGTGGTGGGGCAAACCTCCCCACCGAAAAAAACACCACCACCAAACACCAACCCAGCTCAGTAATCGGACTTGGCCCTAGCAACTGATGTCAATGGATTCTGCACCAGTGCCAAGAGGGTTACATTCAGCCTTGTCAACTATTCCAGCCCATGGACAGGATAAAAATGGAGCCTTGGTTTCTCACTGTAACAGGGTTGAGAGGTACCTGGGAGAGGGCTGGCAGGATGCTGCCCAAGAGCCACGCAACATCAGATCTCTTCTTATTTCAGTGTCTTTATTACTCTATAGTGTACATATCACAGGGTGAAAACAGACATGACGCTAACCACCCTTTAACCACTCTTGGTGGTCATGTATGCATGTTGCAGGGCTGCATAGGACCCCAATACAGCCCTGCAATATGCATAAATATTACCACCAAGAGTGGTTAAAAGGTGGTTAGCGTCATGTCTGTTTTCACCCACAGTCCCTTGAGACCCTTGTCCAGTCTAATAGGCAGCCCTCGTGGCTGCTGCACTCTGTTAGCCTCTTTAACTCCCTTCTATAGGCCCTTTGGAAGGCACAATCACTCTGGCTCAGGTGCCTCTTCTACTATAAGTAGCCACTGTCCTCTGCCTCTTGCCCTGGCATGTCCCTTAGGCAGAGTCTTCCTTAACCCTTGTCTTTTCCCTGTCTCACTTCATACTGAGCCTTAGTCAGGCTCCTTAGGCTTTGGGCTAGGCTACCCACACCCAAGCCCAGGTGTGAGGCATCCAGGTGCTATCCTTTTATCACTCCAGCACCTGAGCCTCAGATAGTATGTTCAGCTCCCTGTGTCATGCCGCACCGCGGTTTGCACCGGCGAACCTGTGAGCGGCAGACCTTGGGGCAGTGCAGGGACTCCCTCCTGGTGAGACCCCAGCTTCAGGTGATGGCAGCATGGTGGGTCTAACGCCGCCACCACAGCATCGGGCTGCAGGGCCCTCCGATCTCCCTCCACCTGGGCAGGCCATAGGCTGGTCAGAGCTGTCATCCCCGTCGGCGGCTCCCCTGGCTGTGCCGTTTGAGCTGGCCCAGTCCTGATGCAGTGCACGACTGGCAGAGTGGCGGGGAACGCCGGGGGGAGGATCCCTACAGGCAATTCTGATTACTGCGCCTTGCCTACAGGTATACAGAGGCCAGTGGGGCTGCAGATCCCAGCCAGTAATCATTTGAGAGGCTGGCCCCTATCTTGCTTCTTGTCTCCTCTGTGCCACGTTTGTACCAGTGCTTCTCTGCTTTCCTCCCCCCCTTGAGTGCATGTGTTGCTGTGATAGTAAGTACCTGCTTCCCTGCTGTGAGTCCCTCCTTCACGTCCCTGTGCGCTTGAACCCTTGGCGCGCCCCCTCCCTTGTTCCTGAGTGCTAGCCCTCTCCTCCCTTCCTTGTCTTCGTTCACCTCCCCATTGCAGGATCCTGGGACCCGCATCTGTCCTGCCACTGGGCCCTGGGCCCCATGACGGTTGTGAGTGGGTTTACCCTGAGCGACAAGTCTGTCCATACCCCCTGGGCATCCTCCACCTCTCCTTCCCTATGATGATCTGGGTTGCTCTCACGAGTTGAGAGAAAGCCCACCCAAGATCCTGAGGGAATTACCTGCCTCGTGGTATCACCTGAGAGTGGAGCTCTTGCCCAGGTCTCGATCCCTCCCCTCCGCCCTTGCCATTTCCGTTTACCTCTAACCCCTTCCCCCCCCCAAACACCCTGGCTAGTACTACCTCTCTTAATAGTCTGCTCCCTTCTACACTCACTCCCCTAGCACAGCCCATACCACCACTACTCAGGAGGTGCCAGAATGGAAAAAGCCATCCATCTTGTGCAGGAATGGAGAGGTCTGTAACAGAATGCCTTAGCATGGTAGGTGTTTTCCAAATCAGGTCCTAACAATCCACAACACTAACACTTTCTCAACACACACCAAGTGATTTGTTTATTTACAGTGCATTATGCCAGAATCCAGATTCACTGTTCCAACACAGTTGATCACTTTCAAAGCAAGCCTTTGGTGCCATTGGTGCAAATGCAGCCCTGCAACCTGTATTTCCCATAAGTGTCCTCTAAAATTTGCATATCTGGCCACCCTATTCCTATCTCATTACTGACAACAGACTGCATGATCTCAAGGCTTGGCAGCTCTTACAGTGCAGCGGGGGAAATGGCCACTGGAGGCAACAAGGGACAGGAGAACGGACAGACGCTCACCGCCCCCTGGCTCACTCCACTCCACAGGGTTCGCATCCAACACCAGAACAATACTTCACAGACACCATTCACAGAGACCTTCCAGACGGAATGAGAATATATTATTCAGAGAGTGAATTTCCTTCCACTACTCTCAGCAGGTTGTGTGAATGAGCCCTAAGGGTGTGTGTGTGTGTGTGTTTCTCCCCATTTCTCCTCAGAGTAAAACATCCTCCTGTCTTCTTGCCTGGTCATAATGTAGGGAGCTGAGCCAATCACTACGCTTCCTCTACCACCCACAGTTCACTGAGTGTGCAATTCTGCCCTTCTCGATGTGCCTACAATGATGTTCCAAACAGCTGTAAAAGGAGATAGGATGAGTTCTTTACACTCTTACCCTCAGAGGGAGTGTGTGTGTGTGTGTGTGGGGGGGGGGGGTCAGGGGAACAATCTTGCCCATTTCTTTGTAAAATAATAAAAGCGTATCTCAGAGCTTTCAAGGGAGCAAGATAATATTATTCATACTTTCTTCAAATGTTTAACCAAGGTGTGAGACTTAGAGCATATTCAGTATTAAAACTGTTTACATCATCTCAGATTTAAATGTAACATTTTATCACAGCCAGCGAGGCAGTAATTAAAGGGAGAACACCCAACCTTTGGCATCACAGTCCCCTTCCCTTTCAATAAACTGTATTACAGATTAGAACAGTTAAGTAACTGGAATTTTGTATCCCACTGAGAGTAGAGGGATGGTAGAACAAGGGACATTAATACAAACTAGGCCTGAAGCGAGAGCAGGTACTCTCGTTCCATCAGGAAATACCGACCTTTCAGGAGCAAGGAGGAAATCTACTGACATCTTTGACATTTTGCACTAATATTTTGGTAATTTCTGGTAATACCAGATAATTATTTTTTTAAATTAGTAGAAGTTATCAAAAAATATGATAATACCAGAAATGACCAGAAATTACCACAATGTCAGAATATAGTGGAAAATCATGAAAAATGCCAGTAGATTTCCTTCTTGCGTGAACAAAGGCAAAAAACTGTTTCCATTGGAAACAGCATTCAGAGATATTTTGTTTCAGCACTATGTGCAAACTTTAGCGTCCATAGCTACCCTGCATGGACACAATACTACTAGTAGTTTAACATAATACTAGTTTAAATTCCCAAATCCTGATTTTTAAGACTTTGCTTGAGCAAACAAATTCCTCTTTTACATACTAAGTTTCTCAAGCATCAATATCAAGTAGAAAACAATTAAGTGGTTTGGGGGTTTCAGGAGGTGGGAAACGTGTAGCCACTATTATAGCTACATCCCTACTCATCAGAAGGCAGCATAGAATGTTCCTGTTGGGGCTCTTCCCTTTCTCCCCCCGCAAGGTTTTCACTACATCTTCATGGCCATTGAGGGACTAGAAATTGAACACAAGTTACTGGTTATGTTTACATGTTAACTTGGCAATGGCTCCATATTAGTGAGTCAAGTAGCCTGCAGTTCAAGTTAAAACTGGGGCTAATAAACACATGTTGGAACTTGCCTCACCTGTGCTAACCTTTTACACAAGGATATAAGAGGAAGTCTTGGTCAACAGATACCTGAAAAATGTGTAAAAGCGGCTGAATCCCTTGGATAAGTTCCTAGGAATTTCCCTTTTCTTTGGCTGTCACAAATTGAGATATTCCCAGGACATCTTCACTCACCATAGGAATTCCATTACCTTTCCCAAACTGCACCCTGTTTTTTAGGGATGGGACTTTGGGCAAATTCTTGATATCAGTCATATAGCGGTATTAGCTCTCCATTAGCTCATATCTGTCAGTATCGTATCTTTAACATTGCAGGTTTTTTTCATCATTGACTTCAATGGGGAAAACCGCAATGTTAAAATTCTGATAACGTAAAAGAACCGATATTGCCGATACCAAGAACTATCGGTATTATTGGATTAGAACCAAGAGGGCCATTATCAGCCCCTCTCAGTTCTTGGCAATTCCAATAGTACCACCCCTACTGTTTTTTGTTTGTTTGTTTTCACATTGGGTACTTCTAGATGGACGTGGAGCTGCTCCAGGGGTGCACCCCCACCTGGGTCAGGTTTAAACAAACCTGGTGGGCTCTTGGCCTGCCTGCGTGGTGCCCTGCCCCCCACACCATAGAGTTGCAGGTGGATTACCCGATGCTTTAGGCTGCTGCCCACAACTCTAAGCATTGCCTGGAGCACTGGCCAGCCGGAAGCAGAGCTGCAGCATGGCCATGGGCCCACCAAGCAGAAGGACTGCAGCTCTGTCTCAGTCTTATTCAGTCTTATTAGAGCTGTTTATGGATGTTCTAGTGCACTGCAAGCGGGGCTGACCCAGAGCAGGCAGCACCTGCTCCGATTCCACATCTTGTAGGCCACCGCCATGCAGGGCTGGTGCGGCCAGCACCAGGGCAGCCCATCCATCTAGAAGCACCTGTTGTTCCCTGTTCTTGTGCAGGTTGCTTTTTTCCTGCTCACTGCTGCAGTGGCTAACCCAGTAATTTGTGCTGGGGTTTATCTCCATCTAAACATGAAGCACAATGCCTCCTTAAAACTGCAACTGCAAAATGGGGTTGGTCTTTGGGATTTTGTGAGGAATCCGTCTAGCTCAGATTTTACAGGGCTCTTTTGTCTTTGTCTCATTGCAGAGACAGGGAGTCAGAAGCACCACAGTTAAGTCAAATGCTTCCGTCACTTCAGTCTATTAGCTCGGCAGTCTCAGATGTGTATTATTCTGCTGTGCTGAAAAGGGAATAGACCAGAATGAGCAGTAACAAGACCTTTCCGTCATGGTGAGTGCCAGAAAATCTTCTATGACACCAGAAAAATAAAAGGCTTCACTGAGCAGTGGAAAAATTTGCGCTTGGATTTTAAACTGGATTCTTGTGATTGGATGAGCCACACTTCTGCTGCTGCAATTTTACTATTTAGTAGGGATGGGAATTTTGGTTTCAGATAAAACCGAAAGTACCCAAAAATGGCTATTTTGGATTAATCTGAAATTTCCGTTCTTTTTCGGTTTCAGTACTATCGGATCTTTTGCACTGATTTTTGTACCAGATTTTTAACATTGCTGTTTGTCTCCCATTGAAAAACTGCAATGTTAAAAATCCAGTACAAAAATCAATGCAAAAGATCCGATATTACCAAAACCGAAATTTACCAAAACCGAACTTTTGCCAAGAGTCCCATCCCTACTAACTAGCATGCACTAGATGATTTTCCTTCTAGGGAAGCAGGTATAAAAGGAGACCTTTCTGGTAAAGAAAGGGAGAGACTGTTGCAACATCACTACCTGCCACCTGCCTGTCCTCTTCGTAAACTTGATAGTTGACATGAGTTCCTCTAGTAAAGGGAGAAGGACGCTCACATAGTTCATATGGAGAGGACCAAACTGAAAGATGATGAAAGCCATCTCTCTCCTTTTGCCTAAGAGGTTCCATGAAGGATAATCTTAACTGCGTTGCAGGAGGGGCGGGATATAAATTTGTTTAAATAAAATAAAATAAACGGTGAGGGTCAGAAAACAAAAGATATCCAAAAGATATCCAAACTCACACATTTGTGAGTTGTTCACACATGAATAGGCGCAAATTTTAATCACAGTTTTAATTGCCCACTCGTGAGAGTTTTGTCTCACCTAAAAATGCCCTTTGTCTCCTACTCCGGAATACCATCACTTGACATGTGAACAATACTGAGCTACAAGTGAGTTTAGGACTTAATGCAAGAGAATACAGTACCGGGATCTCATTGAGATCTCGGTCCTGATCTAAATTGTTGGTGAAAAACATTAAAAAATCAAATCAACTCATTGCAGAAGCACAAAACAGCCACCACCCTTAACCAAGACTGTAGTAATAGTGTCACCACCATTTTGGTTATGGGCAACAAATGCACATGTGCAAAATGACTGCTACCCTTAACCAAAATGGCAGCAATATTATTGCCACCTTTTTGGTTAAAGGTGGTGGCCATTTGTGCATGTGCAATAATTTTTTGTTTCCTTGCCAAGAACTTGGTGAATATATCCCAGTGCTCGGTTCGTCCCAGAACAAACCGAGCACTGGGAGTTCGACAAGATATCGAGTAATCTCAATATCTCATTTCAGCCCTAGTATAAGTGTTTTCAGGGCAGAGGACTAAGACTAGGGATATACCTATAACATAAAAAGGAAATAATCATGGGGACAATCGCAGGAGTAATAAGAAAAAAATGTGTGTGTCTTGGATTCTCAGTGCTTTTTAACCCTTTGGTTTCCTGAGCATAGTAGCACTCCTAGATCCCCTAAAAATGTTAGGCTCACTTTGCTTGGCATAGGATACTCCCATTTTGGCCCCCACCCATGGTTGGCAGAATAAGGACATAGCCTATTCTGGTTCCAAACATTTGCAAGGTAAATCAGCTGCTGCTTTCTCTAACAAACTGAACACATCTCTGACTGGTAAAGTGCAGCCTCACAGGCTAGTCTGGCTTTCATAGCTCCTTCATAACATGATGAATTAATCAGCGTGCTGAATCATTGAGGTTAGCTCCAATTAGCTTGCTTTGACCCAGTTATCCTAAGCACCATCTTTCTAATATATGGAAGCTCATTATCATGTAAATTCATCTTGCCACCATAGGAAAAAAAGATCTGTCTAGAAGTGGTTTTTGCAGATATGTTACCTTTACCCTAGGGTGTTTTCAGATGGACAAACTATCACTTGATTATGAGAAAGCTAATCTGTGACTGTTATCCAGTGATTACAAAGTGGTACCTGTTTAGGTGGACATTTGTTATTCCTTGATATCTTAATTCTGGAATAGTCAGTCTGAACAGAACTTGCTGTTATTCAGAAATTAGAGTCTCCAGGATGAATTTCAATCCTATGATGCTTTTCATCCATGCTCAGCGCACTGATTTCTTGGATTGAAGAAAATCTGATTTTCTTCATTTACTGATTTTTGAGTAACTTGTCCCTTTGTTCTGCAGGTATTTAAACTTGGCACTCCGCAATGCATTGTTAAAGGATGACAGAGGCAATACGATTGCCCCATAGTCATGTTCCCCTAGATACCATACAGGCAGAAATGCCTAGAGAGGATGTCAGGTTTTGACGTAGGACTCTGTGACGTTAATCAAGGAACAGTTGACTAATCTGTGATAGTTATTTAGATGGACCTAATCAAGGAATAATTTAACATCTGGATGTTATAAACCCTAGTAATCAAGGGTTTATAACATAAGGCTCTAAGTCCAGAATAAATGTCCATCTGAAAATGCCCCTGAGGTCTTTCCAGAAAGGCAGCCACAGGCAATTCCAATACAGGCGCAAATAGGAGTATTTGTGCAACTCTATGGCATTGCCCAGGAAAATGACCAGGTCCGCTGAGGGGGTCCACTGAGCAGATGAACAGCTTCTCTGTTTTGGGCCGGTGCCCTGGGTTTCACCAGCCCACTCCACTGGTGGTGCTCTGGGAGGTTCCAGGGCACCACAAGCAGGGCTGGAGCAGAGAAGGCAGTGCCTGCTCTGCTCCAACATCTGACGGTGCACCTTTAGATGGACGTGCCACCTGGGGCTGGCATGGCTTGCCCTGGGGCAGCTCATTCATCTAAAAGCACCTAGTGTCATAAGTAAGGTTGCCACCTGGAGTGGACAGCACCACATTGTAGAGGGCAAGGTAAATGGGCCACCATGCCACTTTCCGATATAACCTCTCCCCTCCCTTACAGAGTAGCATGATATCACAACTTTCCACAGGGGGTGGGATGAGGGCCAGTCTTAGAATTTGTGGGGCCCAGGGTGAAGATAAATTGGGGGCCCTGGTGATCCCACCCCCTTCCTATATCCCTTCCTCCTTGGGGGCACCCACTGTGGGGCCCTAGAAGTGATCATATTTGGGGCCCCACTACAAGAGAGTGAGGGCCCCATGCCCCACTCTGGTGAAACTGGGGGCTACAGTGGGGTCCCTGTAAATAAGCTGAGAAAATTTAATTCAGTAAATGCAAGATGCTGCATTAGCCTTTGCATTGGTGAGTGCTCTCTCTCTCTCTCACACACACACACACACACACACACACAAAGTCCTATTGAATTAGAGGAAGTTTTCCAATTGACTTCAGTGGGAATTTGACCACAGACATCAAGAAGACAATTAGTGTGACTATTTGCATTAACAGGCATTTTTAGACGAGACGCAGACCTGCAAGGTTTCAGCTAAATATGCAAATTAGCTGTTTGTTTAAATACTTCTCCTGCGAGCCTGATGTAAAAACTCCCGGATTTATAAAACCTTGATACGTGAGGTTTTACTAATTTGCATTTTAAATGTCCTGTGAGTCACCCAGCTGCCTCAATAAACATGTCAGGGCAGCAGGGGAGAGTGTGCACAGTGCACACTGTTCTATCTCCCCACCCCCAGGGGCCCTGCTGTTTGTTGGGGCAGCTGGGGAGAGCATACAATGTTCCAGGTCCCACTCCCCTCCATCACTATCATGTGTCTTGGCTGCTCGTTTAAAAGCACGCCCCCTACCTCGCGTGTCTGGGAGGCTCATGGAAGGTTTTTTGAACCCACTAATTCTCCCCGCTTGTCTAAAAATGCCCAATGTGACTATTTGTGTAACATAATCTGACCCTAAATACAGTGCCATAACTAGAGCAAGGTGGGAGGGCAAGCAGTGTGCCTGACAGAGTGTGCCTGCTCCTGGAGTCCTGCATCCATGGTTGCCATGCCTGAGGGGAGCCCTGCTGCCATGGCAGCCGCTGCTCCTGAGGCTCTTGGCAGTTTTGGAGCAAACAGAAACCTTTAGGATCCGTAGGAGATGCAGGGCTCCTGAACCCCTCAGGAGTAGTGGTGGTTACTGGTGCAGGGTTTCTGGGGTCCCTCAGCAGTGACAGCAGGTGTGGCTCTTCTGGGCTCCTCAGAAGTGGTGGTGGGTACAGGGCTTCCTGTGGGGCCCCCACACAACACAAGACCTGGTGCGATTGCCCTCACTGTCCTGCCCTGAGCCCAGCTCTGGCAGCTACTCAGGGCACAAATAGGACCTGATGCTACAGCCAATGCAGCCCCATGCTGGGTATGCCATAGTTGGTATAGGGCTGCATTGGCTTTACCTGGCTGGATCCCTACACCAGTCTGCTGTGGTGTCCACTAGTGGGTGGGGAATGCTGTGCTGGAGCACCATGAAAGCTCTGCCATACCACCAAAATGGGATTGGGTCCACTGTTGCAGATCAGCCCCATTCCAGAAGTCCCTGCTGCCAGATCCCAACCTCCTGGGGTCAGAAATAGGGACTTGTGTCTCTCTTGAGCAGGAAAAACTCCAGGTTACAGCACTGTCTAAATGTACGGCTGCTTTTAGATGTGCGAGGTGAACACACTGCATAAAAACACGCTGCGTGTAAATAAGCCGTGTGTGGGATTTAGACGTGACATTTTGTGCATTAAAGCCAGCCACGCATTCTTTTAAAGCTGTGAATTAAATACCACAACATCGATATATTTAATTTGCGGCTTTAAAAAAATGCACAACCAGTTTTAACACGCGAAATATCATGTCTAAGGGCGCTTTTACATGAGCGGGTCACCGTGGAGTGACCTGCTCGCGCAATATTTCAAATTCCTGCAAGGTGGGATTAGATGAGACAGAAGTCCGGGATCACGCACGTTGAAAGTGGTCGCGCATTGTTTGCAGACCGTGAATTAAATACCTAGATTGTGAGGTATTTAATTCACAGTCTGCAAACAATGCGCGATCGCCTTCAACACGCGTGATCTTGGACTTCTGTCTCATCTAATCCCACCTTGTGGGATTTTGAAATATTGCGTGAGCAGGTCGCGCTACGGCAACCCGCTCGTGTCAAAGCGCCCTAAATCCCACATGTGGTATATTTACACGCAGCGTGATTTCATAGAGCATGTTCGTAGTGCACGTCTAAAAGCAGCCTAGGTCTCCAACCTACTGCTGAAATAAAGGACTCTCTCTTTGTACTTAGCATATGCTAATATTAGCTGTTTACCGCTGCCAAGTTTAACAAACAGAATTAAACTTAAAAATGTTCTTTAATTTCTAGTGTCTGTTTTGAAGAGATCCCATTAAGTTAAAAAGAAGAAAAATGCCAGGAATGTAGAGTGACTGAAAGCCAAACTTTAGCTAAGACACTTAGCTCTGGGAAAGGGGAAAAAAGCACAACAGAAAGTTGTGCAAGCAGGATTCAAACGCCATTTGTGAGAGCTTGAGAGCACAGCGGCTCTTTGTACACACAGTCATAATAGATACAGCAAGTGGAATGAGGGGCCAGCAGGATGAAAGCAAATGAACCCAAGGCCAGTTGTGTCTGTACAAACTGGCTCCACGCAGATAGGTTATTTTCTACACACTGCCGCGCCTGCATGCTGTTTAATTGCGAAGAGGAGCTGTGCAGCATGGCAGCGCAGGTGCTTAGCAAACTTTATCATCCTTTCCTCACTTGGTCTCAGTTTGCTGTGCCAAGCTGGATTCACCATGACTGTTCCCTTCCAGAGGTTTTATTCTGCTGTACTGTGCTGTCCCCTTCCTCTTGCCACCCATCATACAGTATGTTATTACTGCCATCTGATGCAGGTGCCAAAATATCTTCAGACACTTCTGCAGCCTGATACCACAGAGCAGTAAACACTACAGCCAACTGTCCTGCCTCAAGGACAGAAGGAAGTATTGCTGGTATCCTGGGACATATAGCTTGCCGTGCGGGAATCTGTTGGGTTTTATTTCATCGCCCATTAGCTGCAGAATTGCCTGGGGCGTGCAGCGGTGTCTGCTGAGTGCGTTTCAGTCACAGAGATGCTGGGCTGCTTCCACACAATTTATCCCGTGAATAACAGTAAATTAAGACTTTAGACATTTAATTTATACCCCGCTCTTTCTCCGTCATTTTCGGGCAGACTCAAGGCGGCTGACAACATCCATATCAATATACAATATACAATTTACAAAAGCAGTATACAATATACAATTATCAAAAACCATATGCAATATGCAATTATTATCAAAAAACACCACCCATACAATACATATCAATGCACAACATCACCTATCATTATCACAAACTGAAAAACAAAAATCCCACACAGGGGATCACAAAAACCCATAACCCCCCAACCTTACTATCAGCTCACTATATCCCGCTCTCACCGGGCCCCTCAATATCCTTTCTATTCCCCTACTGCCACGAGGGGACCTTTCCCTCTCTACTCTACTCTCACTAGAGAGAGAGGAAACTTTAACCTTTAATTCATCAATACTATTACACATTCCCCTCCCTCTTATCTGCCAAACACAACTAGTCCCAAAGCACCCTGCTATAATATCAACAAAAGGAGGCAAGGATAAATATCCCACAAATTTAATACTCATACCATCTCCCTCCCACATTAAGGTTCTACGTATACCACTCAGCCCCAGGCTCTCCCCATTCTCATACACACACATCACAGAAAGCCACCAGGGACAGAGAGACTCAAGACTAGATAGAAACACGCCATGTGCTTTAGAGGGAAGACACATATGACATTGCTCTAAGTTTAAGGCTAAGAGTTAGATGATCTAAGAAAGCAGACGGGAGACAGGCCTAAGGGTTTTAAAGTAAAAGCTCAATCTACATCCACCTTTTAAGAACATAACAGAGGTGCTGTACTGGGTCAGACCAACGGCCCATCTAGCCCAGCATCCTGTCTCTGACAGTGGCCAATCACGGTGGCTTGGGAGAAGCACCCAACAGGTCACAATGGGGGATCCATTCCCTGTTGTTTTCCCCCAGCTCCCGTCATGTTCCCTGATCCTGTCTGGCTAATAGCTGCTAATGGACCTATCTTCCAGAAACTTGTCCAAACCTCTTTTAAACTCAGCTATAGTACTGGCCCTTACCACAGCCTCTGGCAGTAGATTCCACAACCCAATTATACGCTGAGTGAAAAAATATTTTCTTTTATTTGTTTTAAACTTGCCACCCATGAGTTTCATGGAGTGTCCCCTAGTTCTAGTACTAGCTGAGAGGGTAAATAACTGCTCCTTGTTTATTAGTTCCACACCACTCATGATTTTATAGACCTCTATCATATCTCCTCTCAGTCGTCTCTTCTCCAAACTGAAGAGCCCCAACCTACCAAGCCTCTCCTCATACGGGAGCCCTTCCATGCCCTTGATCATTTTTGTTGCCCTTCTCTGTACCTTTTCTAGTTCAGCTATGTCTTTTTTGAGATGGGGTGACCAGAACTGCACACAATATTCGAGGTGCGGTTGCACCATTGATTTGTACAGAGGCATTATTGACATCCTCCGTTTTATTCTCTATCCCCTTCTGAATAATTCCTAACATTCTGTTTGCTTATTTGACTGCTGCTGCACACTGCACTGTGGATTTCATTGTATTGTCCACAATCATCCCCAGATCCTTTTCCTGGGTACTCCTAGCTTAGTACCCAGCGTTCTGTACGCATAGTTTGGATTATTTTTCCCTACGTGCATCACTTTGCACTTGTCCACATTAAATCTCATTTGCCATTTAGATGCCCAGGCACCCAGTGTCATAAGTTCCCATTGCAGTTCCTCACAGTCTGCTCATGTTTTAACTACCTTGAATAACTTGGTGTCATCTGAAAATTTGATCACCTCACTCTTAACACCCTTTTCCAAATCATTAATAAATACATTAAACAGCACCGGTCCCAATACAGATCCCTGAGGCACACCACTTTTTAAATCTCTCCATTGTGAAAACTGACCATTTAGTAGGGATGGAACATCTGGCAAAAAACTGGCTACCGGTTTTACCGGTTACCAGTTTGTAAAAAAAACACGGTTTATTGAATTAAAACCGGTTTACTGGTGCCGGATCTATTGCATTTCCCCGGTTTTCCCCAGGGAAGGCCCGGGGAAAGGCTATTGGTTTTCCCCGGAAGACCTAGTAAGCGCTGAAGCCAGCAGCCACAGCCAGCGCTGAAGCCGCCCGGAGCATAATTTGCATACTGAAGTTGACCCGTTGCGGCATAGACTCTCGTTATGTACCTATGCCATTGTGGTGCGGACAGCAAAAATGGTTTTCTTTGCTGCCCTCATTGCGTCCACTAAGTCCTGCCCAGATGAGCTGTTCCAGGTAGTGATGGGGATGGTCAGTCCGGCCTCTGTCCGCCTGGACGTAGAACCATCAAATGTTCACTGTGATTTGTTTGCGGACTGTTTTGCAGATAACATTGCTTCACCACAG
This sequence comes from Sphenodon punctatus, assembly GCA_003113815.1. Lineage (NCBI taxonomy): Eukaryota > Metazoa > Chordata > Lepidosauria > Sphenodontia > Sphenodontidae > Sphenodon > Sphenodon punctatus. The sequence goes on from QEPC01006395.1 coordinate 639,479, forward strand.
TTTTGATGTGACTTTTTTAGCAGAGAATGGGCAGAGGCAGCGGAAGCCCCATCTTGTCCTGTTTTATGGGATGAGTTTCAGGCGGTGTCACCCTCAGATGCAGGGGATGCTCTTGGGACTGTTCAAGCCACCTATTGTGAATTAGATCCATGCCCATCATGGCTGGTTAGGCTAGCCTGGAGACATTGGGGCTGCTACTGGCGGGGATAGTCAATGCCTCCTTTGGGAAGGGCAGGGTGCCGGGCTGTCTCAAAGAGGCGGTGGTGCAGCCCCTGCTCAAGAAACCATCTTTGGACGTTGACACACTTGACAGTTATCGGCCAGTCTCTAACCTTCCCTTTTTAGTAAAGGTTATTGAACGGGTAGTGGCTCAGCAGTTTCAGGGGGATTTGGACGAGGTTAACTTTCTCGATCCCTCACAGTCAGGCTTTTGTCTGGGTTATGGCACACAGACTGCGCTTGTGGCCTTGGCCGATTACCTCTTCCATGAGTTTTTATTTATTTATTTATTTAATACATTTTTACCCCACCCCTCCTGCAAACAGCTCAGGGAGGCTAACAAATTTCAAATAAAACAACATTTGAAATATTTAAAAGTCATAAAAATCTTAACAATTAAAACAGGGAAGGACAAAAACAATTATAACAAATAATAAAGAAGGGTAGGAGGATAAAAACTCACTAACCCACCCTCCCACCCTCCACAAAGGCCTGCACGAACAGCCAGGTTTTACAAACTCGCCGGAACGTTAAAAGGCTTTGGGCCAGGCGAGCTTCCTCTGGGAGGGAATTCCAAAGGTGCGGCCCAGCCACCGAGAATGCCCTCTCCATTGTGGCCCCCTGCTTAACATGGGGGACCTCCAAGAAGGTACCCCTGGCAGACCAAAGGCGCTGCTCTGGGGCACAGGGGGTGAGGCGATCCCTGAGGTTGAACCAGGGCCATTAGACCGTGTTGTTCCTGTTAGATCTCTCAGCTGCATTTGATACCACTGATCATGAGTTGTTGGTGACTCGGCTGCGGGACCAGGCAGGGATTTGCGGGACTGTTCTTGAATGGTTCCGCACTTTCCTGGCTGGGAGAACCCAGCGTGTGGTGCTGGGGGAGTTTTCATCTTTCCCCTGGGGCCTCACCTGTGGAGTACTGCAGGCTTCCATCTTATCCCCTCTCTTGTTCAATGTGTTCATGCAGCTTTTGGGAGAGGTTGTTAGGGAGTATGGAGTGAGATGTCAACAATATGCTGATGACACCCAGCTATAGCTCTCATTTTCCTCCGACTCAGGCCTGGCAGTCTCGGTGCTTACCTGGTGTTTGTCCGCTGTGGGGGATTGGATGGGGGCAAGCTGCCTGAGTATAAATCCTGACAAGATGGAGGTGATGGTTGGGGGGGAAGGCCAAGAGACTGGTGGCCCCCATCATTGATGGGGTCCGTTCTCTCCTAGTTTCTCAGGTTCGGAGTCTGGGGGTGCTCCTGGACCCACAGCTCCACCTGGATGCCCAGGTGGCGGCTGTGGCGAAGGGAGCATTTCACCAGTTACACCTTATGCATCGGATTAGGCCATATGATTCGGACTCGGATCTGGCCACAGTCATCCATGCTTTTATTACCTCAAGACTGGATTACTGCAACGCACTCTACGTGAGGCTACCTTTGGTGCTGGTTCGGAAGCTGCAGCTGGTGCAGAATATGGCAGCCTGTCTCTTCATGGGGATTGGACGACGCGCGCATATTACACTGATGCTTCGCTCTCTACACTGGCTGCCGGCAGGTTTCTGGGCCCAATTCATGGTGTTGGTGTTGACCTTTAAAGCCCTGAATGGCTTGGGCCCCACCTATCTGCAGGACCACCTCAACCTCCGGGTCCT
>QEPC01006395.1:660216-692683 GCA_003113815.1 Sphenodon punctatus
ACACTGCCCTGTTTTATTGATATATTTTATATTTGTATTTTAAATGTTTTAAAACTGTTTTTATTGTTGTGAACCGCCCCGAGCTGCATGGCAGGATGGGGCGGTATAGAAATCTACGAAATAAATAAATAAAAATAAATAAATAAATACATTTGGTCCGTAGTTTGTAAAATGTTTTGGGATGAAAAAAATCTATGGAATATAAAATACTTTTAGGACTGAACAAAAGTAACTATTTTTTCAGGGATGCTTCTATTGTTAAATTAAATTGAACTGGTCAAAGGCAGATGTTGGGCTACTGAAAACTACTTGCCACAGAGAGCAAGCCACATACATACACTTTGTTCATGCTCTGACGTGTATACATTTCCGATAGGCACAAGCCAGGTTTTCAAGAACACACAACCAGGACCAAATCCAGGCAAGTGCAGACCACAGAGGGCCCCAATTAGAGCTGATACTCATTTCTTGGATTCTTGCTTTTCTTGATGAGAATCAGGGTACTTGGCTCATCCTTGCAAACAAGAAGAAGCCAAGAATTGCCCTGACTCTTGCAGAGAAAAACGAAAATCTCGTCCTCTCCCCTTGTACTTGTTAAACAACAACAATACAAAACACTTTGTATCCACCTGGCTGCCTCTCCCCAAATTCAGGGTTGTTCTGGGACTCCTCTCCACTTCTGTCTGTGGGGGTAGGCGAAGAGGCGAGTTAGCTGAGGAGGCAGCTGCCTCACAGCAAACAAAAAAACAGTCCTTTCCCAAAATGGCACCGGCATGTAAAAAATGACCACTGTGCATACGCAGACTGGTTGCCCTTTTCCAAAGTGGCACTGATGCTGTAGGCGCCATTTTGGAAAGGGGTCACACATGCGCAAAATTGCTATGGCGGCCAATTTGTGCATGTGCAGAGTGGTTTTTGAATTTGTTTGAGATTCTAGGAAGATCTCAGAATGTTACTGAGATCTTGACAAGATCTCAGTAATGTTTCTCAAACTGGGAATGGTTCTCAGTCCAGCCTTAGTCCCAATATGTGGGGACCACAAATAAACTTGGAATGGCAACATAAATGAGAGAAGTACTGACACAGAAGGAGGTCTATAGAGGGCCCATATTCAGTGGGAATTTAATATGGCAACTCGGGATGGGGGCACCCAACACATGAGGTTGATGAATAAACTAGAAATAGCAACATACAGGCCTGCAATGCAGGGACGCCAGCCCAAAGGAACATTGTTTAACTTAACTTAAAAAAAAATAATAGAAAATGGTAGCATTTTCTTGTTTGAATTGTTAAGTCAGCGTGTGCCCGAAAGGGGCCCATGCCACCATTTCACATAGGGCCCCGCCTTCCCTGGATCAGCCACTAAATTGTGACCTTTTTGAGGAGCAATTGGGCATTTTAAAAGACAATTAATGCTTTCAAACTGTGTGGAGGACATGCAACCCTCTGTGGCTATAGCCAATCTCACTATTAGGGGCTAGGGTTAGAGCTGAAACCAATAGTCAATTTGCTATCCATGGTAAACATCTGGTGCCATTCCAAATACTTTGGTGGTTATCCGACTGTTAACCGATTACCACAATGTCAAACTGACTACCCAATAACTGATAATACTGGAGAAGTTGACCATATTATTGTGTTACCATGGACCAACCAGTTGTTACTGTTATTGGTCTGAAACCAGACAGGAAGGAGGGGAGTAATCAGGAAAGGTATTATGGGCAAATGGTAATGTCAACAAGATAAACAGCAATACAATAAACGGTGCACTGCTGTATTACATAGTAAAATTATTAACAGCTTAAACAGTCAAACAATAAATAGATACTGCTCAGTAACTGGTCCTTGCCGGTGCAGATCAGATACCGCAGATCCAGCCAGTTTAACAGATAGCATCAGATAACTATTTCAGCTCTAGTTAGGATGAGATCTTCTTGTGTGGCTGATGATCCCCACATCTACTCATTGCAGGGGCTTTTCACATTTCTTGGAAGCACTTGGATGCTGGCAGTTGTCAGAGATGAAATATTAGACTATGCTGGACCCCAAATTTGATCTTGCCTGACAATCCCTCTGTCCTTATGCTATTAGCGTTGCTTCTCCAGTATAAATAAATATCCCCAGTAAAAACAGCTCGCAGTTTATGTAAAGTATGAAATGGGACAATCTTGAAGCATTATGGAAGTTCAAATCCAAGTCTTGATAAGAAGTCTCTCCCAATTCCTATCCATAGCAGCCCTGCTGAAATTCACATTTGGAACTTAGGACATTGATTTTTATTGGGAGCACAGTATGATGTGTTGGATTTGGATGCAGCCATGGTCCTCCTGTGGGGTGAGGGTACAGGCTTGGGTGGATAAAAAGGGGTCTCCCCTGGGTGAGAGACCAGGAGTGGGTTGGGGGTGGGAACTCTCATGAGTGAGAGGCATGAGAGTTGGAGTGTGGGGAGTGGAATGGGGTTTTACTTTTATGTTAATAATATGTTGTAATTTGCCCATAGCTGCATGGATTGGGCAGGATATAAATCTAAAAATGATGATAACAAATTAATAAATAAAATAATAATAATAGATTTAAACCTCACCTGTTCTGAAACCACTCCAAAGTCAGAACTTTAGGTTGTGGCATATGCAACATAAGGAAGCCCCCGCACTTACAAAATGTACACTAGAGCAGCTGGCTACAGCCCTTCAGAGTGACTGAGAATGTCAGACCTGAAATCCTCATCTCCACAAGGTTATTTATTTATCCAAAGGCCACATAACATGCCAGAGCCAGGATTAGAACTCAGAAATTCTTGCTCCTTCCTATAAAAGGGAGATGTAGGGGCAACAGCAGAACCTTAGCCAACATATCCCCTAAGTGCAGACAGCTAGGGAAATAAAGTGTAGAGAAAGTAAGGTTGCTGTGTTGGTCCCAAACATAGGCAATAGAGAAAATGTAGTACAGTGTTATCTTTTATTGGACCAACTCCAGTTGGTGGAGGTATGCAAGCTTTCCGACCTTACAGGGTCCTTCGTCAGGCAAGTCAGGAGCCAGAACTGCAGACTGAGGAAAGCAGTGTAGATCTATGCAGTGATTGGAAACAATGGTAAAGGGAAGGGAGGGGAGGGGAGAAGAAAGTGAGAATGAGACCCAGGTAGGGGGTCTGCATTTCAAAAGGGTGGAATACAACAAGGTGAGAAAGAGTAAGAGCTGCTGATAGTAAGTAAACTTAAAGATTCCTGTACCCGTAGACAGTAATTAGTAGGGGTGGGAATATCGGTATTGGATTAATCCGATACACCTGATAACCGGGTGTATTGGATTGATCAGATAATCACCACTATCAGCATATTGGATTGTTAATATTGATCGCTTTACTGTTTTTTTTTTAACATCGCAGCCATTGAAATCAATGGCCGCAATGTAAAAAAACCTGGTAAACCAGCCAATGTTAAAAAAAACAATAAATCTGACACCGAGGAGATCCAATATCAGTAAATCTGGTATCCACCTGGTGTCCCACCCCTAGTAATTAGACTTNGCAGGAGCATGGGTCTAAGAGTGAACTGTGCACCTCTGCCTTACCTAAGAAAGAGCAGGGAAACGCCGCTGAAGTAGAGACTGGAGGGGAGGAAATGGTTCAGAGTGTCCAGGGTCAAGCCGTTGCACTTGGTAAACTGAATCCTCAAGAGTTTTGTGTGGGGAGGTCTGAGGGGACACTTGGGGAGTCTCACACCCATGTCACAAAGTCAGACTTCCAAAAAGGAGAAATACATGGTTATATGGACCCAGGGGATCCTGGAGGTACAAACAGAACTTTGGGGCAGGGCACAAGAGAGGCTGCTGACAATAGCCCCTTCACAAAAGCAGTGTTTGGCTTGGTGATTGATTTGAATGCAAACACATCTACACACAGCATCACAGCAATGGGGGAAATGTGAATGCCAAAGGACAACAGTCTACCCACTGGGAATTACAGCATTACTCCTGGTGAAAAGTGTTTTCAAATGCAGAGTTACACAGACAACACAAGGGGGGTGCCCAGTAGTGTTAAAAGTACCACACTTACTCCACGCTCCCTCTTTTATCTCCTAATAATACTTCTGATCTACAGTCTGGATAACCCAGGTAAATCAGACAAAGAAGTTACGACATGGGGAACAGAAATACAGCCAATAAGAAACAGGCTGCCAGATAATCTGGAAACATGGCCAAAGTTTGTAACTGGGGAACAAAGCTTGTTAACATGGCGTTCCCACCCATTTGTCCACAGTCTTATGCAAACACATACTGATGTTCCTTGAAGGGTATATGTCACAGGAACCCCACATGCAAAATGGAGCGGAGGGACATAGACACCTCAGGGTATACCCCTACAAGATATTAAAAACAGAAACACTGAATCCTGAGGATCACTCCACTATGACATGGTGGAAAACACGTGAACATGATTGCCCCACAGAGCTGACAGAGGGTTTGGAAAACCAAAGGTCTAACTTAAATAGGATTCAAACACATGGAAAGGAGGTAGGGGAGTTGCATATCCCTACACACACCAGTAGGACACACCAGTCTAAGCATGTTTTGGGACTCTGTCGTGCCCACTGCACATGCTATCTTACAGGGGGGCTGTCATGGAGGAACATAGGGTCACACACATGTGATACTGGCCTACATGTAGACTACAAGGCTAGTAAATATGTAAAGCAAAATATGTAAAGCATCTAAAGTCTTAGTGAAAGATAGCTCATTAAAGTCAATGAGAGACACATTGATTTGAGGGGCTTTGAATCAGGCCCCTAGAGTGATGGACTAGCACCTTTCCAATATCTTAAAATTGGTTTTTTTTAAAAAGGATGGAAGGGGTGGAATTAATCAATAAACCAGATGCAAAGACACAAAAAGGAGAGGGAGTGTCTGTCACGGAGGAACATAGGGTCACACACGTGTGANTCCCACCCCTAGTAATTAGACTTCTGGGGATAAAAATTCTTCCCTATCCTACAGAGGTGAGGTGCGGTTAAAGTCTTCAGACACTATGATAATAGGGAACATGTAAATACCTAGGAGAGTCCTTACAGAGTGCCTTGACAGCCTCAGATTCCAGATGCTCAGTAGACTCCAAGTATTAGTGAATGGTGGCCAAAGTTCCCAACCCCAAGAGCCACATGCCAAATCTTCATATGGCTGTGAGCCACATGACTAGGGATGTGCGAACGCGGTTTGGATGTTCGGAGTTCGGAGCGAACTCGGTCTGTTCAGATGACTGAACCAAACTTCCGAACCGAACCCAAACCAACTGAACCGAACTCGATCTGAACTCAAAAATGACCGAGCAGTTTGGTACCGTTCAGGTGAGTTCAGCTGATTTGGAGCGGGAAAAAAGTGACTTGATTTCCGAATGTTTGGCCGGACCGAACTCTGCCGAACCGAACAACCGAACCTGAACTCGGTTCCCAAACCAAACGACTGAACCTGAACTTGGTTCCCAAACCGAACGACCGAACGGCCGAACATCCGAACCATGTTCTGTTCGCACATCCCTACACGTGACACACATGTGCACATAAACAACTCTTGCTTTGTGATTGGCTGGCAGAGCCACGGTCCTGGTTGCTGACATTCTGAATTGCAGCTGCAGAGACTCAGGTGCAATGAAGTAAAACATAGGAGCATTAAGGCAGCATGGGGCCCAGGACCATCCCTGGTCAAGAGCTGCACTTGAGCTAACCAGGAGCTGCATGCAGCTCCTGAGCCACAGTTTGAGCACCCCTGCTCAATATTGGATTTTGTTTGTACAGCAGAATATCAGAATAATGGGGAATCACATATCCTCAGCGAGCATGTGCAATTGTCACTGAGGTGAACAACAAGCATTAGAAAATACCAAGTGTAGGTTACACCAATGGGACTGGGGAACGATGTCCGTGCTTAAACATGAAATGTACACTCTTCCAATAGGAAGCAGGGCTAAAAAGCAACCCCCAGCCCTCACATCATAACAACCAAAACTATGCTTACAAATCTTTAAAATAGTATCATCTCTGATCTCTTTGCTGACACTGCCTTTTCCACAACGAGAACCACGTCTCTGCCATTTTCTGCTTTACTGTTGGTGTAATAGCAAATGAGTGCACACATCATCAAAATAAAAATTAAGATGCATGCACGTTCCATAAAGATAACCTCTCTCTTGATTTAGCAGCCAAAAAGCAAAGGGAGACAGGCATTCAGCAGAGGCAGCACAATTAAGTTAAACAAACCCAGTTATTACCAAGGGAGATCAGGACAAAGCTCGCTGGCAGGAACATGATAATTGTTTTCATGCAATGGTAAACGTGTAAAACAGGGGCTGCTCTAGTCAGTCACTGAGAGGTGCAAGAAGTCAACACGAGTCCTCTGTTAATGCAGATGGCCTTTGGGCCACATAAAAGAGAATCACAGCTATCTTTGTCTTAAATTCTGCTCTCAGTTACAGTAGGGTAATTCCAGAGCGACACAGTCCCTAGCTATGTCAGCACCGAATTTGGCCTCAGCCAACCCCGCCTTTGCATTGCGATTCTATCAGCCATATGATGGATAACCCTTAATGTGTTTATGTGCATGCACAGATCAGATGTCCTTTTCCAAAATGGTACCACTGCTGCCGGCACCATTTTAGGGCAAGGCGTGCATGCGCAGAACATGTTTAGATACACATAGATACAGATACTGCAAAGGGCTTGTCTGAGCCCCTGAGTCAGGGTGGTTAAATTCTACCATGCTGGAAATAGTCCTGGGAAGTACTAAAACCTGCCCTAATTCACACTCTAGGTCCAGTTTTTCTTCCTTGATCCCAGAGAGCAGTAGTTTACAATAACCTCTACCAGAGAAAAGTCACTCCTCATCTGCAAAGCCACCTTGCCTAACACAAAGTGGAAGCAGAGCTAATGGTACTTTCATCACCCTCCCTACCCATTCCATGCCAACCTGCCTCTTGAAGGGAGAAAGTGGACAAAAAAACCTCAACCAAATCACCATACCTCCCACCATTTCAAGCAGCCAGCCAGACAAACCTTACCCCTTGGCCAATAAGCTCCACCCCACGGTGAACAAGCTCCACCCCCTCACACATTTGCATACACATGCACACAAAAACTCCCAGCATTCCACAATCATAAAAAATAGCTCTTTATGCTCATAACATTCTCCTGTTGAATCAATCTACTCCGTTTCTTGTCCACCCTCGCTATCTTTTCCTGGTAGACAACCAGGAAAGAGGTCTTTTTGACTCTCTCTCTCTCTCTCTTCCTGTTAAAGGGACAGTGAGATTTAGCACCTAAAGAAGAACCATCCCTCCGCTCCTACATAGGGAATCGCTACTTTGCTCCTGGTACCAAGTTCCAATTAGCTTGCATTGGAATGTCTCATTCTTACCTTGCAGCCCACAGTGTACCTGGTAATATAACCCAGACATGAACCTGATCTTATCCAGCATTCCCTGGTGTGAGACAGCAGGGAAGGAGTCGCACTGCTGTACAATTCAGGTATGCTCTTAGATTATAGTCTACAAAACATTGCACATGACTGGATGTGCGTGTAATGGAAATCTCATCACCTCTTATACATGTCACTTTTACTTTAATGCAGTGTGAACAGTGATGCAACTAGTAGGAATGTGCAATTCGTTTTTGTTTTTTTAATAAACAAAGCCCCCGTTCGTTTTAGTAATTAAATACAAAACAAAAAATAGGCAAAGATAGGTAAATAAGAGAGCAAAAATTGGGGGGGGGAGGTGGGTAAGTATCCTTTTTCCATTATAGAAAATAAAATAACCTGTACGTGCGCAAAATGGCCACTGTGGCCATTCTGCACATGCATGCCTTTCCCAAAAATGGTGCCGGCAGTGTTGGCGCCATTTTGGAAAAGGATATCTGACCTGCGCATGTACAGACCGACTTCCCTTTTCCAAAATGGCACCAACGTTGCCGGCACCATGTTGGAAGAGGGCTGTGTATGTGCAGAATGGTTTCATGGCCATTTGCAGATGCACAGTGATTTATATTTTATTTTTAATAAACAACTCCCTCCTCCCAAGCCCCCAAAAATAAAATTTTGGGGAAAGGCGTGCATGCACAGAACAGGTCTAGATACACAGCCAACCCCACCTTTGCAGTGTGATTCTATCAGTCATAGCATGGATAAACCTTAATGTGTTTATATGCATGCACAGACCAGATGTCCTTTTCCAAAATGGCACCGATGCTGCCGGCATTTTAGGGCATATCCTATATACTCAGAAGCAGTAGCTGGTAGAGAGGGTGCAAGGGCAGAGAGAGCTTATGCCAGGACCAGGGGAGTGATGTGGGGGGAATCAGAAGGGCAGAGGAGATAGGGAGCACTCCTAGCACAGGGACATCGTGAGCCCACATCGCTCGTGTCTGTCACCTCAGTTGGTTGACCAGCTGGTATTTCTAAAGGTCAACTTTCTGCTGCTGGGATTCCCTGAGCTGGCCTGTGAGACAGAATGAGGAGCACATTCCCGTCTCCAGGGGCAGCTCATTGTGTATGTGTGAGAGAGAGACAATCCATGCCCCCAAACATGACAGCTTCCACAACAAGAGAGAGAGAGAGAGAGCTAATCTATGCCAATAAATGCCAGCTGCCAAAGCGAGAGAGGCTATCTGTGCCAACCCATGCACCCCTGGGATGTTTGAGGCAACTTGACAACCCCTTTCATATTTGGGGGTGCCACGCCATGCCTAATGGCGCAGTCTACCACCTGCCTCTGCTCCTCCTCCACCTGTCTGCCCACCTCCTGCCCGCGCACTAGTCAGTCAGTCAGTCAGTCTCTCTCTCTGTCTTTCTCTCACACACACACACACACACCCCTCCTGCCCCCCTGGGGTGTTCTCTGCAAGTTGACAACCCCTTTCACACTTGGGGGTGCCACACCATGCCTTCCTCGGGCACTTGCTGAAAGTTGATTCCAGATCTCTGCCTCCTGCCACCATGAGAGATAGAAGCTTATGTACCTGCCTGCTGCCATGAAAGAGACAGTAGTATGTGTGCCCAGAACAACTGGCACCTGCCAGAATGAGGGAATGAAGCTACTCTGCTCCCCTGGGGCAACCTCTGCAAATTAACACACACACCCCACACTTTTGGGTGCCCAACAAATATGCTCTCCCGACTGGGGCATTTGCTGCAAGTTGAAGTGTCACCCTCAGACACCTTGGGTGCTACCCAATGTCCTACTAACCCCCCCCCTCGGGGCATTCCCTGCAAGTTAATAACCCCCACCACCCCATTCCCCCCACACACCTGGGGTGCCAGTTATGTTGTCCCCTGGGGCATTCTCTGCAAGTTGATGGCAGCTCCACACACCTGGGGTGCCAGTTGTACTGCCTACTTGCATTCTCTGCAAGTTGAAGTGACACCCCCCATGCACATGGGGTGCTGCCAATATCCTCCTGCCCTCTGGGGCATGCCCTGCATGTTGATTATTCCCCCATGCACCTGGGGCATTTACTGCAAGTTGAGGCAAGACACCCACACACCTGGGGTGCTTCCCAATGTCCTCCTGCCCCCCTGGGGCATTTGCTGCAAGTTGATGTGACACTCCGACACACTTGGGGTGCCCACAATGTCTGAAACCTGTGCAAAAATGCCTAGTATGTCTGCCTACCACTCCTCTGCCATTTCCTGCCACCACAGCTGCTGCCTGGTGCCCGCCTACCAATCAGTCTCTTTCTTCCCCCCCACCCCCGTACACACACACAATGTCCTCCTGCCATCCTGGGTCACTTCCAGAAAGTTTGGAGATGGGAAATTGTCAGAGAGAACCAAACTAAAAACTCTCTAATTTAAACAGAGACAGACCTGCAAGTGATTTAATGTATGTTGCCAACATCTGTTAAAATAATTAAACTTATATTGTTTGTAAAATTTGCACCATTTATCCATTCTTTCTGACATTTGTCAGGGATAATACCTTGAAGGGTATTTGGGTGAAGGGTACAATCTTTCAAAATCCCATCCTAACTGGATGGAAGACAAAGAAGTTACAGCTGGAAATGTATATGCAACTTCTGTTATGATCACAAAATCTCAATTGCTTATAACATTGGAACCCATTATCCAGTCTTTCTGAAATTGGTCAGGGGTGATACCTTAGATAAGGGGTACAATATTTCCAAATTTCATCCAAATTGGATGGAAGACAGAGAAATTACAGACAGACATGCATTTCCCATGGAAACCAACGTAAAAATAAAAATGAAAGTAAAAACAAAAATGAATGATAAATACAAAAATAGAAATGAAAAAAATGACATTTTAATAATGAAAATTAAAAATAACAAAAAAGAAAAAAATTCTGTGCGCACCCCTACACATTCAAGCAACTTAAGTGCCAAAGGACTGCCGTAAAAATGTACCCCAAGACATAAAAAAAATTGTTTAATTCAAGATGACAGAACTTAGAAGACAAGGGTTAATGCTATTGTCCTGAGGCAAGCTCAATGTAGTACAATCTTCATAGTCCTTTGTCCAATTTGGCCCCATCTACTCTATCGTGGCGGTAGAAATAGACTAGAGAAGCAGCCTCACTTGCCAGGTAAGATGGAAGGGAGTTGCCAGGTTGCCAAGACGCTCTATGTGGGGCTGCCCATGGTGACAGTTCGGAAGCTGCAGCTAGTGCAGAATGCCACGGCCCGTTTACTCACTAGGACGGGCTGCCGGGAGCACATCATGCCGGTGCACCTGGAACTGCACTGGCTGCCTGTAGTCTTCTGAACCTGATTCAAGGTGCTGGCATTACCCTATAAATCCCTAAATGGCATAGGCCTTACTTATCTGAGGGACCGCCTCACTTTCTGGGCCCCTGGGTGGCTCCTGCGGTCATCGGGGACTACCCTCCTGGAGGTTCCCCGCTATAGATGGGTGGAGACTGACAGGTGGGTGTTTTTGGCAGTTGCACTGGTGCTGTAAAGCTCCCTTCTGGTGGAGGTCTGCCTCAGCCCAAGCCTTTTTATATTCCACTGTTAGTGTAAGACCTGGCTCTTGTGCCAGGCATTTCGTGCAGGGGACGGTTAATGGGTTGTGGGGGTGGGGTGGGGTGATTTTGCTGCACACTTTTTGTATTTTAATTGATATTTATATTTTTTGTTTTAATTGATATTTATATGCTTTATACTATTGTTATTTGTATTTTTATTGTATTTTATGATGTTGCTGTGAGACACCCCGAGCTGCCTGAGGCAGGAGGGGCAGCATTTAAATAAATAAATGGATAAATAAATAAATAAACAAACAAAAAAAGGTTGTTGCAAGGGGAGGCATGCCTAAAATCAGGGACTCGTGTTGACTACATTGCTGCAATTTGCAGTATCAGACAACCCTTGCAGTTCCATGCTGAAGTTGCAGTGACAATGCAGTGGGAGCAGTCTGCAGGATCTTTAAATCCTGGCTCAGGCATAAACTTGTCACGTGACCCCAAACTAAAACTGCTGCTGCAACCTGCAGCTGCCATCTGTCAGGGAGGTGTGACCATGACTAGGGCTATTATTCTGTCATGGTATTTTCTTTTAAGAAGTCATGACCAGGTCACGGTAGACATGATAAAAAGTCACAGAAAAGTCATGGGTAAAAAATAATTTCATTTTACTTTTATTCAATGTTTTATAACATAAAGTATTATTAGATTGTAAGCCCAGGGCAGGAGAAATAGGACCCCCACCCTTTTTTTTTTTTTCCTTTCCCTTGTCTGTCTTAGATTGCAAGCCCCAGGCAGGAAGAAAGGGGAACCCCTTCTCTTAGATTGTAAGCCCCAGGCTCTGCCCTTCATCTCAAAATCTTTGAATGAATAGTCCAGGCACCTGGAATTCTATTAAAATGGAATCCCCAGTGAATTTCCTACAGGAAATGCTGTGATCAGAGTGGCAGAGCGACCCCCCTCGCTTCCCTAGATTCTATGAATCTGAAACCCCCATGGAGGAGCAAAGATGCCAGGAGAGGCTGGGAAAATACCGGTGAGAGAGGCAGAGCAACCCCTCCTCTCCCTAGATTATGAAATTGAAACCCCTGTGGAGGAGCAAAGGCACTAGGAGAGGTTGGGGAAATGCTGAGGTGAGAGAGGCAGAGTAACCACCCTCCTCCCAAAAATCTATTACGTTGAAATCCCCATGGTCAGAGTATTGAGGAGTAAAGGCGCGAGGAGAGGCAGAGGAAATGCTGTCATCTCCCCCAGGGTGCCTTTTGAAGTTCTGAGCCCGCCCTCCGCGTCTGCCTTCACCCCCGCCTCTAGCCACGCTCCTCTTTGCAAGCTCCGCCCGCCAGCAGGAAAGAACGCCGTGCTGTGAAGGGGAGGGGTCAGAAGCAACAGGGAGATGCCGCAGCTCTCCTCGGTGGCGCTGAGGGCGCTTTTCTCGCTGGCTTTGCTCTCTGGGTCTGCTTGGGGTAGGGCTTTAACACAAATTTATAGAAAAGTCATGGGAGTCATGGGGAAGTCAAAAAAGTCACGGAGGGAGGCAAAAATTAACTAAAAACATGACCCCCGCAACCAAATCGTAGCCCTAACCATGACCCCTGAGAGTGAATAGGCCCCTGGGAGATGAACTGTGGATGGGGTGTGTGTGTGTGTGTCTTAGGGCCCTATGTTTTGGTGAGGGAGGTCTGGGGCTCGTGAGTGGGAGTTCTGGGGTACTGAAATTTCAGAGGATTTTAGTAGTGTTTGATTAACAAAGTTGTGATTCTATGTCAAATCTGTTGAAAAAGCAGGCTGGTAAGCAAATTTGCATGTGTAAATTGTTGCATAGTTATGCAAATCAAACATTAATTATCCAAATGTTAATGCTCATGGTGGATTTGCAGAATTTGGTTTCACTGGTTGCAGAATTTAAGATTTTTTGTTGCAGCGAACACGGGTCCCTGCTTAAAATACCACTGTCTACCCTGAATATCTCCAGCTGGCACAAGTGTAATCAGCTGCCTGTATTATAGGCTAACCATTCCTAAAATGGGCCCAGAACTGAGAGAGGCATAAATATGGTATAAAGCAGAGTTTGGATGGGCCCAAAGATCTAAGGAAAAGGATGTAGTTATTCTGAGTGCAGATGAGTTTGATGTGACCTAATGGCGGGTTTCAAAATTATGAAAAGGACAGAGCCCAAGATAAAAAAATATATATTTAAACTGTCAGCAGGTTCAAGAAGCAGCAGGCAACCAGTAAAGGAATTTATGCAAAACCACTATATATCACATCTAGGGTAATAAACATGGAAGCGATAAGTAGCTGGGGGGAAATGAATGAAGCAAAGTGTCTGAGTTCAAGAGAGGGATTTAATTCTCAAGAAGGAAGGGATTGAGAGATGTGGTGAAAAGGCAGGGAGATGGGATTAAGATAAACCCAGAGAGAGCAGGTGCGTTGAGCTCGATGGCCTTTCCATGTTCCTAAAACTTCTTAGGTTCACTTCTTACCACTTTGCCTGTTAAATCATAGCCCAAAGATCATGGTTGTCATGGAAATCACTGTAATGGCAGAAGTGCAGTATTAAGAATTCACAGCAATGATAAAGAATCAGAGAGGGAGCTACTTGGAACTAGCATGGTCCTGCAATCATACCTGTTCAGCAGTTGGGATCACATTGGAGATCAGATTCATCTGATATGGAGCCACTGGTCACAAATACCAGGATTAGCCCACTGACTACATAAATATCAATTCATTACAACCATCAGAACAACTGCTGAGAGCAAAATGCAAATCATTAGTTTCAGAGGAATGGGGTCTCAATCCTCCACACAGCACATTTTCAAGTGCTGTTATACTTTTACTCAAGAATGGAGTAACAACAAGCGTGGAGCATGGGAAATTTCCAATTTTCTGTAAAAATTTCCCTTAGAAGACAGTGGGTAAAAACAGACATGATGGTGGCTCGCTTTGGCCTGGGACCCACTGGCACCTCAGTTTACGCACTGCCAGATGTTAGCCCAGGACGGGTAGGTGGCTATCCCGGGCTCTGGAGATTTTCCAAGGATGCAGTCTTGGTGAAGGGCCACCCTCATGGACCAAAACAGGTTAGCACATGTGTTTGGCCTTGCCATACATGCCTTGGGGCAGGGACCCCCATGGCTGAGTGCCATTGGCGGTCACCATAGCTGTCCATCCTGGCAGGCTGCAGGGTGCTGTGAGCAGGACTGGGATGGGGCTGGCCGTCTGCATGTTTGTTTAACTCCCTGCCCTACCCTGGCCATGTGGGCGGCGGGATGGCTCTCTGGCCATGGGCATGTTTCATTGGTGCCCCTCCCCAACCTGGGCTGTGTCCGCTGTAACGGAGAGCCACCACAATGCCCGCACATCTGTTTTTACCAAATGAGACAATGGTGTCTCATACAGGCAGAGCCTTAAGTGTGTTCTAAAGTATAAAGGAGGTGATAACCTGTTTATGCCTCCACAGGCACCCAAAACTGCCCCAGAACCTACCTGAGAAACCACATAGGAACTTCAAAATAGCCCCAGGCTTCCAAACATCTACAGAGGCTTGCAGGGGCATAGCTACCATAGAGTGAGTGGGCTAGTTGGGCCCTGGACTCTAGGGTGGCTTCTCTGCAAGCAGCCTGGGCACCGGTAGGAAATTTTCAGAGCGGGTGAAGAAGCAGGGCTAACACTCTGCCCCAGTGCCCCTACCTACTTTGAAAATTTCCTAGAGGTGCTCAGGCTACTTGCAAAGGCCCCACCCAGAAATTTTCAGAGTGGGCAGGGGTGGAGTTCTGGCCCTTGCCCACTCTTAGAACTTCCTACTTGGGCAGTGCTTTCACTTTAGCCATCTATGATTTCCTTTAATGTCAGGGGCTTTCATTTGTGATAATGTGACTTTCCTAGCCAAACAAGAGGAGTCCAAAGGAAATAATTCCATTGTGATAAGGAATCCTGGTGAATGAACAAAACAGTGCAAAACTCTTATTTCGTTGTAAACTCTGAAGCCATTAGCAGCCGCTGAATCCATCATCTTCAATCTAACTCCCAATTTACATAAAAGCAATAAAGTCTTCGCTGAGCTGGAGGAAGGCTCAGCCAAGCCGAATTCTCTTGAAGCACTAACTTCATCCTAGTCATTCTCAAAGGGCATTTATTGCTATAAAGATAGCCATGTTTACCTGCTTTGATCAAACCAGGCAGGTATTTCAGTTTCTTATCTAAACATAGGGCAGGGAATGCAGCATTTTCTTTTTATACTAAGAAAATAAGGATTTTACACTCTTTAGCATCAAGTCAAAACAGCATAATGCCTTAGCTTCTTGATTTGCTTTGTATAATACATGAGTTCTGGAGAGAGATACCTGGCAGACAGCTCTGGATAATAAATACCAACATACTCTGCTCACCCACTGGTCAGTTCCAGTAAGGACAGCCTTCATGGGGCCATAGAACTTTAGAGTTGGAAGCAGATCTGAAATGGTTATCTGCTGTTATCCAGGATCTGATCAACTCCATAGTATCCACTCCAGCAAGTATCGGTATTGGTTTATTGTTAGGTTGTTAACCAATTAACTGTTTAACCAATTAACTGTTACTGCATAATTTTGCAGTGTGCCATTTACTGTTTCCCCATATTTTCTTTCCTGTGTTCACTCCCCACCTCCACTCCCTGCTCTGGATCTGGTCCCAGACTAGTAATATATAGTTATGTGGAAACACGGTTGTAATGTAATGGTAACATGATAAATCAGTTAACCGTTGCGGTATTTTCTTTTTGTTGGTTGGTTGGTTAGCCGCTGCAGTAATCCGTTAATGGGTGGATAACCACCAAACGATCTAGGATGGTGGATAATTAACTGTGGAAAATACATTTACTATACATTTCAGCTACTACTTGGAAGGGATCTCACAGGTCAACTCCCTGCCCCGAGGCAGAATACCCTGTTCTAGTATTCCTTACACTGCTCTATGTTGTGCCTTTGCCCTAACTGGGGGCGGAGGGGGAGCGGGCTAGTGCCTGACTATGTACATTCGGATCTTTCACCTCTCTGCTGAGCTGGTTCAGTAGGGACAGGCTTGCCTAGCATGATTATCCCACACAGATACACTTTCTTGCGGAATTCTGCTCATACAAGTCTTTATTATTTTTCTTCTACACAGCTCATCATAACAATCTTCATGATACATGAAGAGCCAGCTGGTGTAGTGGTTAAGAGTGGATAAATGGTTACAAGTGCAGTTCTTGGACCAGGGGGTAGGGGGAGGCACTTGTTCAAGTCTCACCTTACAATGTAAGATTGTAAATCAAGGGATAAAAAGAATAGCAAACAATGCTGAATCAAAACAAAACAAGCTACTCAAAAAAACTGGATAAAGTTATAAATATATAGTAGTAAGTAGTAAAGTTTATTGTTTCGACAATAAGTCATAACAAAAGATATATACAGTGAGACAAAACCACACAACAAAAACTCCAACATTAAATCAAGACTCAAGTGAACATTTTCAGTAAAAGCAGCTGCCTGCTGCCCAGTCCTCAATAAAATATAAACATAGCATAATTTAATAGAACCAATTAAATCGCCTTTCTGCATAAATATTTAACTTCTGTTCTTATATATATGAGAGAGAGATCGGTTTATTGACAATAGACACAAAAATTTAATACTAAATATATCTTATGAACCACTATAAAATACAACCACATACAAAAACCCAACATGTTTTGGGTGAAATACCCTTCTTCAGGGGTAAAATCATTTGTAATATTCAGTCCATAAGGAGAATGCCATCAGCATCTGCTCTATCCAAAAGCAGTTAGTTGGGGACTCTTAGGGCACTTTTGCATGAGCGGGTCGCCATGGCACAACCCACTCACGCGGTATTTCAAAATCCCACAAGGCAGGATTAGACGAGGCGGAAGTCCGGGATCACGCACTTTGAAGGTGATTATGCATTGTTTGCAGACCGCAAATTAAATACCTCACAATCGAGGTATTTAATTCGCGATCTGCAAACAATGCATGACCGGCTTCAACGTGTGTGATCCCAGACTTCCGTCTCATCTAATCTCGCCTTGCAGGATTTTGAAATATCACACGAGCAGGTCGCGCCATGGCAACCCACTCGTGTAAAAGCTCCCCTAGCTTTTCATTTATAAGGATTTGTATCCCATGATAGAATATTTTCGGTATTTGATTGGAAAAGATCCAGAATTATTATGACAGAATATTACCACTGTTTTTACCCTTGAAGAAGGATATGTCATAGGGATGAGACTCTGGGCAAAATTTCGGTTTTGGTCAATTTCGGTTTCGGTTCTCATGCATTTCGATTCTTTTTCGGTTTCGGTACTATAGGATCTTTTGCATAGATTTTTGTACCGGATTTTTAACATTGCAGGTTTTCAATGGAATATGTATTGGGTTGTTGTATGTGATTGTATTTTATAGTGATTCAGAAGATATATTTAGTATTCATTTTTATGTCTATTGTCTATTGTCAATAAACATATATATATATATATATATATATATATATAGTAACTTTATCCAGTTTTTTGGAGTGGCGAGAAGTGCATTTTGCCAATTACATCTGGTATAGCGGCTTTGGCCATACATCTCAGACTGCGACCTGGCCACTATCATCCATATTTTCATCACCTCTAGGCTGGACTATTCTAATGTGCTCTACGTGGGGCTATCCATGGTGATGGTTCAGAGGCTGCAGCTGGTGCAGAATGGGGTGGCCTGCCTCCTAATGGGGCTGGACTGCCAGGAGCACATTACACCGGTGCACCGATCTTTGCACTGGCAGTGGCTGCCTATAGTCTTCCAGGCTCGATTCAAGGTGTTGGTGCTTACCTATAAAGCCCTAAACAGCCTAGGCCTACTTGCGAGACTGCCTCACCTCCCTGGCCCCTGTGGTCATCCGGAGGTGCCTTCCTCAAGGTCCCCCCAAGTCTTCCAGGAGGCCACGATGGAGAGGGCGTTCTTGGTGATCACACCAAGGCTGTGGATCTCCCTCCCTGCAGAGGCCCACCTGGCCCCGGACATCCCTTCTTTCTGACCAACTTGTAAGACCTGGCTGTTCTGCAAGGCATTTGGCGGGGGAGATGGGTGAAGGGTGGGGGGAGTGGGTTAGGGTGGTGGGTCAGTGGGGGGCTTTTAACAACATCCTGTTTTTATCTGTTTTATTTAGCTTTAATGTTTATTTATTATAATTGTTTTGTAAACCGCCCCAAGCTGTTTTTAAAATAATAAATTAAAGATTTGTAAGCCACCCTGAGCCTAAGGGATAGGATGGGATTAAAAATCTCTGGCCAGGCACCACCGCCTCTGGCCTCTATTTAATCCAGTCTCTTCAGTCAGACAACCCTCTGGCTCCCCCAAAGTCTTTATTGGCTAGGCAATGCTACTCTGGCTTCTGACTTACAGTTCCTTAAGCCCAGTCAGATAACCCCCTTTATGGCTGGCTGCACCTTGAGACAGCTCCTGCACCCCTTCCAGCTCCTGCCTCTGTCAGTGTCTCCCTAACAGAGCCCTCTCTGGCTCGTCACTCTCTCTGGGCTGGCCCAGACATTTTATTTATATTTATTTATTTATTTATTTATATTCATTGGCTGCCCCCTCATGCCTACGGCATCTCAGGGAGGCTCACAACAGTTAAAACAACAATATGAATCATTAAAACTACCCCCCCTCAAACGTTCCCCTCCCTACCCTACCCTCCCACCCTCCCCTCCAACCCCCTCCCCTCCCCTCCGAAGGCCTGGGCGAACAGCCACATCTTACAGACACGTTGAAAGACCAACAGGCCTGGGGCCAGGCGAGCCTCCTCTGGGAGAGAATTCCATAACCGCGGCCTGGTCACCGAGAACGCCCTCTCCATTGTGGCCCCCCGTCTTACACGGGGGACCTCCAGGAAGGTGCCCCCGGTGGACCGAAGGGATCACTCTGAGGCGCGGAGGGCGAGGCGGTCCCCGAGATATGAGGGGCCCAGACCGTGCAGGGCTTTGTAAATCAATACTAACATCTTGAATCTGGCTCAGCTTCCTGTCAGGTGTTGTCCCTCTCTTCTGTCAACCCTGCTAGCCCAGCCTCTTAAAGGGGCAGTAGCTCTCAGGGAATCTGCCCTGTCACAGTCCGACACCATGGAAGTTTCTGCATTCCAAACTTGTGTCCGTTGGGAACCAACTATATCCTTGGCTATTAGTTCACATTTAATGGTGCAGTAGGACCATATAGGAGGATGCAGAATTGCTTTTAGTATTTACAGGATTAAGACCAAGATGCTTCTCCACTTTGAAGGTGACTCACTGACTTCAGGGTTCCCTTCTTTGCCTCTTCATTCTGGGAACGCCCCTTTTCTAAATGCAAGCCCCTTACTGAGCTCCCATTCTGGGCTTTTTGGATTGCAGTTTCCCTGACTGGTCAGCCTCCCTCATACAGTTTCCTTGACTGTCCTTCCTCATGCTCCATTCCCATTTCTGGTGGCTCCTGCCTGAGCTCCTGGTTCACTTTTATAAAGGTTCCTAGTCAGGTGAAGTCAGCCACCAGACAGATATGGGCCCAGGGTATTCCCCTACTTGCACTTCTCCCCTGCCACAAGCCAGCAGAAGGGGCTTTAATTTAGAATGTGACCAGACAGACAGACAAAGGGGTGTAGAGTACCGGAGCTGCCAGGGGGCTGTTCACTATCTGTTCTTCCATTCACCAATCTAGTCTTAACACTGTGGCATCTGAACGTCTCTCTGGAACCCACTTGAGTCTGGAGCTCATTTCCCCACCTTGGTCTACCAGATTCCAGGCCCAAATCTGTTAACAAATTGCTAGACTTCTTAGCTCATAGTTAAGTCTCTTTATAAATGACTTGCTGACTTCCAGTTAGATCAATAGGAGTTTCTGTAATTTGACCATTTTGAGAATCAAGCCACTT
This sequence comes from Sphenodon punctatus, assembly GCA_003113815.1. NCBI lineage: Eukaryota > Metazoa > Chordata > Lepidosauria > Sphenodontia > Sphenodontidae > Sphenodon > Sphenodon punctatus. The sequence goes on from QEPC01006395.1 coordinate 680,099, forward strand.
GTTTCCATGTCTAAACATGGACTTAGAACCTGTCAACAGCTATTTTTCAAAATTTTGGCTGAGAGTTGCTAATATTTCGGACATGGTGCTAAGCCCATCTGTCTCCTTGAGGAAGAAGCAGGTGGTGGGAGGGGATAGCCCAGGGGTCATTATGGAGGGCAGGTTTGGGATGGTTGTGGAGAACAGTCTACTTGGGTTCAGTTATTGATGACATTTCCCATTGTGACTTTTAAGCTGGCACAAAGGCAGCCCAAGCTTTGGGTAGGTGTCTAGTAGCATCGCTATAAATCAAAATCAATGAGCATTTAAATCAAATGGTTTCAGCACTACGTACATATATAGTATGTGTCATGTACAATAGGCAGAACAGGCATCCGGTGATAATGACCTAGGGCAGGATGAGGAACCATATGACTCATAGGCCAAAACTGGCCTGTGACTGTTCTTCAATTGGCCCCTTTCCAATTCCTGCATCTGGCCCATGGATCCAGTCCCATCCATAAGTCCTTAAAGATGGAGCTCAGGGGAAGGGAGCATAAATAAAGGCATCCAACTCAAGGACAGATGATGGATTCGTGGCAGAAATCCGTGATCTAGACCCTCACTTTTCTTCCTCCATCCTGACCACACCCTTAAACACATGTGCCTCCAGTTCTTTTCTGGCCAGCCGAGTTTGTACTCATTTTCAAAGTGTTCCATGAACAGGAAAAATTTTCCCACCTCTGATTTAGGCAGTGTTAGCAATACCAATATTTCAAAACTCAAGATTCAACCCTTTCCCCTGCCCCCAAATAATAGTTTTAAAATATTGAATTAAAATATAAGAATACACTGAAGGATCTTTCTATAAGCCTTTCAGTTTTTATGATTTTAGACTTTAGATTGTAGCGGTTTCCTCTACAACCATTGGGCTAGAAAGGTCTTTTTCTTTTCAAATGGAAGTCAAGATGCTCCCATAATCCATTGTTTGGAGGCTGACAAAAGCCACCAGGTACTGGGAGGTTTGTGATAAAGTCATGGGAGTTGGTAACAATGCTTTAGGTCACTAATGCTTCAAGTTAGTGACCTCCATGTGAAGGGCTCCATAAGCCATTACTAAGTCCTTGGCTAGCCTTTCATCCACAGTGAATGCATCCAGTAATACTGTATGTGAAAAGCTGCATGGAAAGACCTACACACTGGATGTGCACAACCAATAAGCTTTATTGGTCTGACAAAAGCTAGAGCTATTCTACAGTTTGGCTGTTATCTATTAACCGTACCTTTATAGAGACATCTGTTGTTCCTGTAACAGAGGCGCCAGGGCCAACACTCATTGGAGTGAAAAGGAATCTTTCAGTGAGGGCTGGTAAGGAAATTTCAAATGGAATTGCTAGCAACAAGGCATGCAAGGGGGTGTAGTTTCCAGTAAGGGACTCATAGCACAAACCAGGATGCCTTGTTCCCATGCATTCTAACTGCGCCTTCTTGCCAGGAATTCACCACCCATCTGTTACAAAACGTGGGGCAGATTGTGCCTCTCCTACTCATGGCATGAGTGTCAAGTAGGGGTGCTCCGAATAAGGGGGGGGAAAGCAAGTATTTCTGAGGGTCTAAGGCATTCCTGAGTGTTTGGCCAGCCCCTGGAACTGTCAAAAAATACTCAGGCAGTTTCCAAGGTCTTCCCCCCAGCCGATAGGGGTCAGCCCCGGAGTCTTTCCTTCCTGATTATCAGCTGATAGGCTTAGAGGGGGAAGCCCTAATTAATCTCTTTAAAGTTTACAAGTATGGCCATTACTTATAAACTTCAAAGACTGGTTTCTTCCCCTGTCTAGTATAAGAAGAAAATAACCCCACACCTCTTTCATCCCCACCCTCCAAGGAAAACTAGTCACAAAACCTCTAAAGCCTAAAAAACAAGAACATTTTGATAAAATAACTTCATATTAAGGACAAGCTTATAACAACATTTTTAGTAGGCTGCAGGTCACCATGCCCAACACCTTTTCCAGTCATGGGGAGTATAGTAACCCAAATTTTAATAACTCATCTCCAGCACTTTGCTGTTGTCAGGGACCCTTGCTGCCACAGGGAAACAAATTATCTACTGTCCATGGAAGCTGAAAATTGCCCCTGTTCCTCCCCAGTTACTTCCCAGCATGCAACTGAACTATAATTTGCATGCAAGGCTTAGATTCATGCTTGCATGCAGCTCTAATTTTTATGCAAGCATGAATCTGCCCAGAATCAGGCATCTAGCATGTGCTTAGACAAATGGGTTATTCTGACAGAACTTGGCTCTGGTGCTCCCAGGGACATAGCTATCTTAGTTAACTAACTTGCAGGTGGTGCAGCTGCACCAGAACTCAAGAGCCAGGGGACCTATGCATGCCATCTGTACATATATTATAGCTACGCTGGGTGCCCCTGGTTGAAACAGCAGGCGACCAATTCCAAACTAGGTGCACCCCTCCTTACTCCACAAGTAAACCAGAAGTGTTCCGATGTAGTCAGAGATATAGAAATTCAGTGGCATAGCTATGATGGAGTGTGGGGGCTCAGTTGAGCCTGGACCCCTGCACTCTGGGAAGGGCCCTTTGCAAGGAGCTCATAAGTTTTCAGAGTAGGTGGGGAAAGGAGCAGAAGCAGAGCCAGCACTCTGCCCTCACCTCCCACCTATTCTGAAAATTTCCTAGTGGCACTCAGGCCCCTTGCAAAGGGATCTGCCAAGAAGGAAGTTTCAAGAATGGGTGGGAGTAGAGTGCTGGAGCTGGAAAGGACTCTTGCCCCACCAAGAACGGCCTACTCTCCACCCTGGAGACCCCGCCACCTTGCTTGCTCTTATGGGGACCATAATTTGTGGCTGAGCCTTGGCCCTGCAGACTCTTCCTACACCCCTGTGAGAACTAGCTAGCACAGGAAAGAGAGTTTACATTTTCATTTTTAAAACACTAAAGGAATCACAAACTTCAAGAATTGAAACAGAAGACCTCTCGGAAGAGAACAGCAACAGCCAAAGGAAAAGGCTTCTGTTAGAGGCAAGACACAGAACCATTTAATATTTTGCATGGTAAGACTAATCTGGGATGACATGGCATCAAACCTTGGATACACAGCTCTGATGAATCTTTCATCAATAAAACTCATTGTCACCACCTGAAGCACATGGCAATACTAATGCGTTTCACCTGCGTGCACTTTTCCTTTAGGGCTGTTTCATTAAGAACATTCCTTATGGAGTTAGCATGATAATTTGGTGATTTTCTTCCCTCCCTTGCACAGAGGAGAGGCTGTCAAGTTGAGTCTTCATAAAGAAACTAACACACATCTGACCTACATACAGTGTACAGATGCAAGTGGCCCTTCCCAAAGCTGCATAAATTTGTGGGCAAAACATTAAACACTATTCTCTGCCTGTTGGAGATGAATGGATGGGGGAAGGCTACATTTGTGAACAAGTTAACTAAACCCAAACTGAGATTTGGTCCAACTCCTGACATTTTAAAGTTTGTTTTCTCATGAACATTTGTGCCTGCAGGTTTTTTGTTAGAGGAGTTTACATTCATATGAATAGAAGTACTTGTGTGCAAAGAGGCATGGTAACACGTTAACAAGAACAGTTGTAGCGCTCAGGCTGCATATATAAAACGAGTGGAGAGCTTTTTTCTTTGTCTGAGACCTATGTTGGCAATTTTAAAATGTTGATTTACATTACCCCAAATTCTCATATTTCATATTGGTGCTTAATTCACAGAGTCCAAGTTATTTCAGTGTCAAAACAGAAGTATTTTCTGAAATTTGCTGGACCTTGGGTAAGGGGCTGTAGCAGGATGTTGAGTGCAGAAGGATATGGGTGCATGGTAAAGAGATGCGAGGAAAACATGCTGAGACAGAATTCATGGTTGGGTGGCTTCTGGACAGGTACTAGGTTCTGAATCATGGGCCTTGCCTGCAGATTCAAACCGTACACTTGAGTGCGCACTCTCTTTCCTGCTGTCTCCCCCCCGCACCCGAAGCATGCTCCTTTAGCACTCTAGGATAAGGACTGGATCAGAGGCTAGATCCAGGAACTGAAAAAGGGCCAAATAAAAATAGTTAGTCAGGGGCATAGGGTCACCATATCTTTCTCTCCACCTCAGCAACACACCTATTTTTACTATGTGTTCTGAGTATATAACTGAATGTAATGCTCTTTTTCCCCTATAAATGATAAAATTCTTGAGGCATTAGTTTCTCTTATATAAGGCTAAGTTATCTAATCAAAGAAGCAGGAATCATATAATGTGATTTAGGTAACTAATCCAACAAGCTGAATACTAGGGATGGGCGTTATAGATTTGGATTAATCTGTAACTGCTTGTAATGGGCAGTTGCAGATTACTCTGTAAAAGGCTGTGCCATTTATGGATTCGGATTATGACTCTGTATTTATACTTAATTAAAAAAAAATTAAAAAATAATTGCGCATGTGCAAACAGCCACAGGGCCGGGCCCATCTATGCACATGCAGCTCCTTCCAAAATGGTGGCAGCAGCGTTGCTGCCATTTTGGAAAATGGAAGTCGGTCTGCACATGCCCGACAGCCATTTTGCACATGCGCAGACCAGTAGCCCTTTCTCAAAATGGTGGTGATGCTACCAGATTGTGAAAAAATGCCAGAGTCAATGGCCACCAAATTAGATTTCATGTGACTCGATTGACTGCGTGGTAAGTGAAGAAGTTCACACTTCAGACTATCATTGTATGGCTGCCTGCAGACATTAGAAGGCAGCACTATATAAATACAATAAATCATCATTACCACATCAGTTTTCATTCAGTTTACGTTTGAGGGGTTCGCCCTGCAACCATAAGGGCCAGAAATTAAAATAAAAAGGCAAGAATGGAGAAAAAGGAAGGTGGTCACAATCTTCCTGAAACCATACCAAGTTTAAAAACCTACAATCCAGCACAGGGATGGGGATCTTTTCTCTCTTGGGGGCCATTTGTAGAATGGCTATCATGCTTCCTTGCCTCACAGACATGCTATGAGAGTAAGATCTATTAATGATCATGTGGTGCTCAGATAGGGTAGGAAAGAAGGCCATATTACTGCATTTTCTCATTGATAGCAGCACCAAGATTGCCCTGCTACAGTTACTCAAAGTGGGACAGCAATGTAACGCCTAAAACCTGAACTACGGAGTGGAATAGGAATCATCTTTGGAATGAAAATGAAAGCATATCTCATCACTATATAAACATTTTATAAATAACCTTACTTTGCTATTTACTTTTTCACTCTCCCCATTTGCTTGGCACCCTCCTCCTGCATTTTAAGAGGTACAGTAACACTTTTCTCAAACAGACAGGATCCGGTATTCCGAGGCACATTGTACAGGAATAAACACTAGCAAGCACTTGAATAACGAAATCAGCCATGCACTCGCTCACCTGAGCCCTGCATGGGAAAGTCTGATAGGAATTGGTGATTGTGTAGGCATTCTCTTTGGAGCACTGATTAAAGATGGGAGTTTGTGTCTTAGAAAAATAATATCTACATAGAGAAGATGACTGTCAGAAACAAACAGACAATGGCTTATTAACAGAATCCTGCATAATGTATGATTTTGTGGGCTGCACAGAGATCATGAAACCTCCAGCAGTTTGTGCTACTGCTGTTCCTGCAATCACTGGAGGGCAAAGGGGAGCAAATTCTTGGAGGTGCAGAACTCCCTGCCAGCGAGAGCCTGTTCAGAAGGAACAGGAGCCGAGTTCCCAGACCTTTCCAGCTACAGGACTCAGGAGCCACTGGAGGTTCTTCTTGTGGGTGTGTGTGTGTGTGGCAGGAGCAGGGTGATGGCAGTGGGGGCAGCAGCTCTGGAACTATGCTTTTACCCATTCTCCCTACCAATGAATGAGGACAGTTCCAGCCTGGGCTCCTTGTCGGCACACCGCAATGAGACACAGAGACCAAAGCTGGTTTTCAAAACTGGCCACACTCTTTATTCAATCAAGTTTGAAATGAGGCCGATGGGTAATTGCCCCAGCAATCTCTGGTCCGGTATGCTATCTATATAACAAACTTATTAACTTGGTAGCTGACGTGGATGTGCCCTCCAGAGTCAGTACCTTTAACCATCAATATCCCCTTTTCGACAGCACCCTGGCTCTGGCCGAAAAGGGGGCAGGCCCAGCTCTGGGCGCGAGTAAGGAGGTGGGTGCTCGCAGGCCAGCGGACAGCGCATGTTCTTTCTGACCTTACTACGACACGCCTCCCAGGGTCATGACCCCAGTGTGTGCTGCACCCCGTATCACACTGGGTATCACCTCCCCATCTCTTAAGGAGATGACTCTTCCTATCCAATTCGTTTCCTGTTTAGCCTACTATAGCATACTGGACCCCTGCAGAGTGCGTCAATTAATTACCCTTATCTTCTTCCTTAACTTAAATTACCTCCACCAATTGTACCATACAAATTACCCTATTAACTGATAATCAGCTGATTGAATTATGCAACATCAAATGAAACCAATGTGTGAATTAACCGAAACACTTATAGCTGATTATCTATTTTTGCCAATCATTTTCCTATTTAAGCCTACTTTGCACTGTTAAGGAGGCGAAACCAGCAGTCCTTTCTAAGAAGGCTGCCTGCCAAAATTCCTCCTCAGTCCCCTAGTGGCAACCAGTCAAAAGACCACAGCGCTAGAGGTGAGGTGGGTGGGGCTGACTCTGCACCCTGCTGGATCTGAATGCTGCTAACGCGGCTCTGAGTGACTCTGCCCTTCCTAAAATGGGTGAGTGTACTCCATTTTTTTGCACCTTGTGCCCGCGCACCCCAGGGTTGTTGCCCGACAACCATTTCACTGGCAGGGCAGCGTTATAGAACGCTCCCTGCCGCGGCTCCTCTTCTGTGCCTCGTTTTTGCCCTGGGGGCACAACAAATTCCCCATCGCTGCCATGGCGGTGGCGAAGGGGACTTCTCCCACTTCTAGAGCTGCTAATGCTGCACATCCCATTGCAGAAGGTGAAGGTTCAGGAGCTCTGTCATGGAGTTGCCATGCTGATGAGCTGCTTGCAGCTACAGAGAAAGGGACGGAAGGCTCTGACTTTAACGCATTCAGTGCACACTGTAAAATTCTGTGCTTTAGTGTTTAAAGTGATGCTGCTGTGATTTCCCTAGAAACCAAAGCCAAACTGATTAATGCTGGCTGCACTTTCTGGGCTCTCCAACCTTGAATTAGCCACCTTTGGAAGAATCCGCCTAATGAAAGGAGAGATAGTGGACACCTTCCCCTCTTGGTTTCTGAGGGGGTAAATCCCCCCTCCCCCAAATTTAGGGCCACTGCAGAACACACACACACACACACCCTTCCTAGCAGGGTTTCCTCCCTCCAATTATGGCTGTGTCAAGGGTAATGATAATGACACAGTTCCCAATCAGGATAGATGGATGGAGCCGCTATCCTTCCAACCCTATTAGAAACGGCAGGAGGGATTCCCCATTCCTGGCACTGGCTCTTGTACAGGCGCTGCGAGACTAGGGACAAAGAAGCCTCATTTTGGTGAGGAGGGATGGTTGGGTGTTCTTGGAGAAAATGGGAAGCGGGAGCTTGGGGTAATGGAAAACATTCTAGGGGTCAGGAGCCTGCCTGGGTGACCCTCCCTCCCCCCACCCAAGCTTCTTCTTACACTCTTGGAACAAGTGAGCATGGTGGGATGAGTGCCTCTCCACTGTGCCATTTTGTAGAATGTTTTATGTAGCATGATACTGCTGCTACGTTTATGCTGCTTTTATGCCCACAGAGTATGTTGTTGCACATGTTTTTTTCCTCTCTAGCTTAAGCAGAGCTTCACAGGCGAGTACATGAGGGCTCTCAAATGGTGAATCTGAGGCAGGGTGGGGAAGCTTTTCCTTTCTGCGGGCCATTTTGAAAATGAGTATAAGCTCTGATGGGAGGGTTACCACCTATGCACATTTTTAAGGAACACTTATGAAAAATGCATGTTGCAGGGCCTGCCCTGGCATCACCCTGCAACATGCATTTTTCATAAGTGTTCCTTTAAAAGTTGCGTAGGTGGTAACCCTATCTGAGGGCCACATGTAAGTTGAGTGCAGGAGTGCTTCAAGGATGTGCTCAGAAAGAGGGGGATCCAGATCATGGATCTGTCCCCTATGCTTGTGGCCCTCATTTCTGTTTCCTTACCCTGAGCAAAGTTTTTAAGCGCTTGGGCGTAGGAACTTGATCTACGGGACAGAAAATGGAAAGGGACCAAGATAAAAACCAGCAGTGCAGCAGACCATATTTGGCCCCCAAGCCTGAGGTTCCCCTCTCCTGAGTTCTCCCTCTCTCAAAAACCACTGTGATTAAATCTTCTTGCAAACATTTATTGCCACTGTGTCTCCCCAACATAGCTGGTGGGTTCCTTCCCCTGCCATAAAATATTACTCCACAGAGTCCTTGTCTATTTGTCATCAGGAGGTAATGCAGTTTTGAAAAAGGGTGATTTGTTGCAATATGGAAACAACAAAAGATTTGCTCATTGGGACCCTGAGGGCTGACTCGCATGCTTCGAGCTTGTGTTTAATTGATTTGCCTTGGTTCATAAAAACAAGAAGTACGTTGGTCTCTGCCCCTCTTCTTCCCTGATTTTTGTCAGACCCTTTTGCTAAGTAGGGGCCCTGCTTCCAATCCCTGTACACGGCAAGTCCTGAAGGGCTGGTTGAGAATGGTTTGAAGCAAACTGCAGGAGCACGGCTCGTCCTGATTTATGCGCAAGATGAAACAGCCCCGCTATCTGTGAGTATACAGAGCCTGTTCATTCTGGGGGGAAAGGTAATTTAAGGTACATTTTCTAACATTTGCTGACAGAACAAAGAGGAAGGCCCATAAGAAATGATCAATGTTTAGCCCTGTCTTCAAAGTGATTTGGTAAGCTGCAGAAAATAAACAAGCAATCAGGGCCCACAAGCCTGGATAAAAGCTGACAAAGAAATTGCATTTTCCCCCCTAAGCAAATATTACTCAGCTAATGGCTAAAACTGCAAGGGGTCTCACATTGCATCAAGAGGGAAGGGCCCACCCCCCTGCATCATAAATCTGGAACAATAGAACAAATGCAGCTGAAATTCCTTCCTGGAATCTATTCTAATTAAAAAGCTCTAAGTCCAGTGCCCTTTTGGTTTTACAGAAGGATAACAGCAAGCTGTACTTTATTGCTACACCTACTTGAGGATATTATTTACATCACATTAAAATGACTGGAGAGCAGCTTCTTTCACTTGGCTATAAGAGAAGCCTTCATTCTCATACAAGATGAAAACAAAAAATGCACTTTTGATGTTTCTGCAGTGGCAATGATTGTTCCTCATGTGCTTTTGATGTTGTGCAATAGAATCTTACATTCATAGAGAATCCTTTCAGTTGAATTTTACCATCACATACTTTCCATGCCTATTTCTTTACTTTCGGTGAAGACAGAGACAATTACTGGAGATAAATGTAGGATGCCTGCTGTAGGGACTGATCAGAGGGCCTTTTTGATCATTTAAAAAGAAGCTTCTACAGTTTTACAATTTTTTCCCCAGAACGCAAGTCTTGATCCTGAAAAGAACCACATGCAGACAGGCAGCCTGTAGGGAGTCTCACCAACTTAACTGAAATCCAGAGATAGAGCATGGTTGTTGTGTTGGTCCCAAAAGACAAAGTGGTTTGAATGATATCTTTTATTGGACCAACTGATGTTGGTGGAAATAAGCAAGCTTTCAGGCCACACAGGTCCCTTCCTCAGGCATGTAGCATAACTTAACTGAAGCACTCTGAAAACACATCTATCAGCTGTGTCACCCGATACAGGTGGTGGCAGAGAACTCACCAGCCAAAACTTTGAGTGCTCCATCAAGGGCACAAGCAGAATTAGATTTGGGGAAGCAAAGTGGGCGAGCCGCTTCACCCTGCCACTTTCTGACATGGCCACACCCCTTTCTGAGCATGCATCGTGATGATGTCATGGTGCTCAGAAATGGGGCACGGCTCAGAAGGGGTCAGGTGGGCCCTTGCACTTCCCTCCCAGCACCCGTGTGTTAACAACGTATGCCAAACAGACTTTGGGGGCATAGTTGTACAAGTAGGCTACTCAGGCAAGTGTTCAGTGCTCTGATCAAGGGCTTGGTAATTGGTTTCCACGTTACAATAAAATGATGTGGGGTCAAATGGAATTTAGGGATGCTAACAAAAACCTTTATAGACAGGAGGTATGATCCTTAGATTGATTAGTGCTGGTGCTAGCACTAGCAGAATTCAACTGAAGTGGCAGGGACTCCAGCCATCACTAAGGACTCACACCAGTTTAGGCAGCTGGAGAATTGTGTTGCCCATCACCCTATTCTTGCAAAGTTCATGGATTTAAGCTGTTTCTTATTCTTTTTGTAATACAAATATTGCTGACAATTGGGGCCACTATAGAGCCAGACAGCCACACAGCTTATACTGGAAACTTATATAATAGTAAAATCCCCAGACCCTCACTCTCCATCAGCAACATAAACATACAATTAAGGATCATTTCTAGTTCTGGAATATCATCTTGGGAAAAAACAGAATGAATTGCTCATGCCCTACGGCACCAAAGAAGTGGAGTGCTGCACCCAGTTCCAAAGCCCATTGTAAAAAGTCCTGGCTAGTGGCTACCAAGACATCCATCTTACCCACAAACTTTTCAACTAGCTTCATTGCCTACATCAGTGATGCACGGTGACTCCTGAGGCTTAATGACCTGCTCTTCACTCCAAACACTAGGTGTTAACAGCTGATCTGTGGTTACTGCCCATCCGCTATATAGTGAGCTAATCAGCTGTCACAATAGCTGGAGAATGTCTCCTTCGGAGGCTGGAGCTGTGCTCAGTAGACAGTTATGGCTCTTTAACTTTAGGCTAAATGTTTAGAAGGATACCTTAGTCCCAGGGTGCAATCCTCAATCCATTAAAGTCAATGGCAGCTGATCCACTGACTTCAATGGGTGGATAATTGCACTCTAAGGCCACTTTTACAGGAGGTGCAAAAGAAGCGCCTCTGAAGCTGCGCCTTCAGGGAAAAGTCGCACAGGGGGTGTTTATGGGGCTTTGAGGAGGTGTGTTCTGAAAGCCTGCAAAGTGAGGCTTTCAGAACATACTTCTTCAAAGCTTTGAGTCTTCAGCCACCGCTGCTCCTGCAAATGGGCAGGACGTCATTTCTGGTAGCGCCAGGGTTGTGAACACCCCCCGCGTGACTTTTCTCTGAAGGTGCTGCTTTAGAGGCGCTTCTTTTGCACCTTGTGTAAAAGTGGCCTAATGTCAACAAACCTCACCCCTCAATTAAACTTACACTGGAACAGTCCTACAACAAGATCAATTTCCTGGACACCAGTGTCAGCATAAACAACAGAACCCTACAAACAACAGTATACAGAAAACCTCCGGACCACCATGCATATCCCCACAGATCAGGCAGTCACCCTAGACACACCAAATCAGTCATCCAACCATAAGCAAGCCCTCAGATACCACAGAATCTGCTCCAATGAGGAGACCCGCAATACTTACCTTACCACGCTAAAAACTGCTTTCACCAAACAAAGGCACTCCATCAGAGAAGTGAACTGTATAATATAATGGATTACCCAAATACTTTGAGAGAATCTGCTACAATAGAAACATAAGGAGGAACCCTCCAACCGCATACCTTTAGTTGTTACCTACCATCCCTAACTGGAACCCATATATAACATCAAAGAACTCCAGCCTATATTGGATGGGGACCAAACCCTGAAAGATCTTCCCTCAGTCCCCTTGTCTGACTTTCAAACAACCTTCTAATCTCTCTTAGCTAATGATCCAGAGCAAACTCCCCGGGACACCAACACCCCTACAGGAACAGTGCCTTGCTGGAACAGGAGATGTAAAATGTGTCTTCACATCTCTACTGCAGACAGCATCCAGACATTCCATGGAAATTTATTCAGAATACAAGAGACCTACATCTGCAAATCTAAAAATCTGGTATACCTCAGTCAGTGCACTAAGGCCATTAATACACGGACACGGGTGGGCGGGGTGCTTTGGCACGATGTGTGTGTGTCCGTTTACACGGACACATGCACCTACACCCATCTCCACCCATGGAGCCTCCTCTGTTTTACCAGATGGCTCCATGGGTGGAGGTGGGTGGAAGCGGCTGCACAATGAGTGGAGGTGGGTGTGCACCGGGAGCGTGCATGCACAAACACCCACCGCCCGGGGTGTTTACACAGGTGCACCCCTGGCACACACCCACCCACTGCCAGCCATTTACACAGATGCCCCCTCCCCCCCACTTCCGCCCAAATACCGAGCGGGGGGTGGGGCAGCGTCCGTGTAAAAATGTCCTAAATGCCCCCATGGGAACTAGGTAGGTGAAACCCACGAACCCTTGCACAAACACATAAACTCACAAAGAAAAAAAAATCATGGACAAGAGCACGGATTCTACTGTTGGCACTCACTTCTCACAAAGTGACCACTCCATTTCTGACCTCTCTGTCCTTGTCCTAAAAGGAGACCTATGCACCACCTATAAAAGGTGAGCCTGTGAACAAAAATGCATAGC
>QEPC01006395.1:692845-720218 GCA_003113815.1 Sphenodon punctatus
GCTGGGGCTTTAATTTTTTTTACATTGCAGCCATTTTTAAATGGCTGCAATGTAAAAAAACCGGTACCCCGAAATCCGGTACCGGGTCCGGATTACCGGGCCGAATCCGATAATGCCGGTACGCCCGATACCGGCATTATCGGATACCGGATTCTACCGGTTTCCCACCCCTACTGTATATACCTCACTGCTTTGCTTAGTCTAGAATTCTAACTCCTGACTTGCCTGTTGAAGGACCCTGTGAGGTCAGAAAGCTTGCATACCTCCACCAACTGGTGTTGGTCCAATAAAAGAGATAATTCTACTATTTTGTCTCTATTGCCTACATTTTCTCTTTGTTTCTCTCAGCAAGTCTGCCTGAGGGTACGTTTCCTTCTTTCTTTCTGAAGTCCCAGTAAAACAGACTCCAACAACCTTTGCCCCTGCAAATTAAATCAATTTGCTCATTAGTTCCTTCCTTCATACCCTCTAATTATTTTTAGCATTTCTGTGTCCAGGTAGTCTGAAAGTCAAAAGTAGTGGGGGATATTTATTTATTTTCATTTTTATCCCATTCCCTTAAGACTCAGAACAGGTTACAGTATATAAACATATGCAAAAATACACAAAATAAACCAAATATTAAAATATCAAGTAAAAACAGATACAAACCTAACACCCCACTCTATCCCCACCTGCCAAATGCCTGGCCAAACAAGAAGGTCTTACATTGCCTCTGGAAGATGAGCAGGCTTGGACTTAGATGAACCTGCAATTGGAGAGAATTCCATAATTTGGGGCAGCCACCGAGAACACCTCTCTGTGAGCCCTTGTTGTAGAAACTTGGTGGGAAGATGGTACCTGCAAGAGGGTGCTCCCAGCTAAACTCAGAGGTCACGATGCGACATGAGGGAAGAGGCGGTCTTTCAGATATTTGGGGCCCTCTGACATGCCCCCTGCCTCACCCTATAATTACACGTGTGGTCAATTTTGACCACTCATGAGTAGGGCTGCCACCTCTCACAGTCTGACACCGAGACTCCCATAGGCCAAAATGGAAATCTCAGAGTCAGCAACAAATTGTAAGCAGCAGCAATCCTACCAATGTGGCTCCTGAGCCAGTAAGCATGGGCAGGATGCAATTCCCCAGTCCTCACCATTACAGTCAATGAAAGTTTTGCGATTGATGTCAATGGGAAGAGAGTTACACCCATCCATCTCCATAATACCCCCTTGCCTGCAATATTACACTGAGATGTATATGGGGACTCAGAAGGTCATCCCAAATCTCAGGCACATTCAGCTGCAGTAGTCACTTTCCAGGTATAGTGGACTAAGATGAGCTCTTTTTACCCATGTTACCCTATGGTACATTATTATTATTATTATTATTAACAAACATTTATATAGCACCAGCAGTGTACCTGGCACTTTACAAAGTAATAAAATAGACACGGTCCCTGCCCCTAGGGCTTACAATCTGAGAGACAGGAGCTGGGGGAGAGACTTAGGAAGGGGAACAGAGGGAGAGACAAGGGGTCTAACATTCATGAAGATGCGAGGTCTCAAGTGCACGTACTTGGCTTGGTTACGATGAGAATGACAGCAGGCAGGTCCATGTGGCAAGGATAAGGGTAAACCGATCGTAGGTATAGGAATAGTGGCTCAGCAGGATAAAGAGTCAGACAGAGCAGAGCGAAAGAGGTGAGGTACATCAGGTGTCAAACCATCAGCAGGAGAAATTCATGGAACAGGCTGCTACATTTGCAGCCCACAGGTATCCTAGGACCCCGTTTCACCACCTCCAACATATGGCCCAATCTATGCCCCTCCGGCACATTAGGAAGAAGCTTGGGAAAGCTCTCTCAATACTAGCCCCCCATGCATCTGGGAATTACTCTCTGTGCAAGCCCAGTTGAATGCAAGCTCAGCTGCTTTCAGAAAGAGATGAGAGCTGCTCAGACCTTCCCAAGCAAGCAAACTGTGGTTTCGGAGAGGACTCACAAAGTTGAAGGCAGCAGGGGGAGCATAGTGTTTGGGGTTCTGTTAAGGCCCGATTTGAAGCCCCTTTAATCTTTCCATGGGCTTTGAATTAGTTCAGAATGATAACAAATATATCATTGCAAGTCTTGCAAAGTACCCAGATCCAACGGTGATGAGTGTCAATGAAAACAGTTTCCCACCATCCCCACCCACACACTTACTTACACCTTATGGTAGAAATCATAGTCCTTGTTCGACAAGATCTATAATCTGATCTAATCCTCTCATAAAATGCTAAGCCTGTATCTCTCTAGGTCCTTTAATGACTGCCTGGCCCCATTCTGTTTAGGGATACTAAAAATTCTTTTTCAGCATTAAACTTTCCCGTTCCCCCTCAGTATAGGATATGGTACAGCAGAAAGGCTAGGCTCCCTCATTCCTTTTGTTGGTGGGTTTGGGCAGCAGTTCCCAGAGTAGAAAGGGGCACAGCTCGTTTTTGTTCCAGTGGAAATGCTGATTGTGTTCTGGTACTAGCCCCTTCATTTCTTTTTCTCATAGTTGCCTGCAGCAGTGATAGAAAACTGTTCACATGTTAGTGTAAGCTACGGTAGGGATAGCTACCCTGCAGTCTGCCTGGAAAAGAGCTTGGATGGTGATGCAGTGATGCCTGTGCTTGATTTATAAAAAAAGAAATGCTGCCTGGGTTCAAGCTTGCCCTGGAAGACCTACCTGTTAATTCCTGGAATATTTTTAGGGGGCCACTAGAGCTGCCCTGCCAGACCTTGATGCCTCACCAGTCCCCTGTGTGATGGGATATGGGTGTGTGAGGCTGCTGATAGTACCACTGAGCTATTCAGCAGCAAAGCATTTTTTGCTGTGGAACAGCTGATGGGTGACAGCAACAGCACTAGCAGCCAGTGTTGATGGATCAGTTGAGTTCGGTCTCCTTGTGCACCTTGTTAAGGTGCAGAAGGACCCTTAGCTATCTCCTCTCAAAGGGAAGAGGAGCTTGGAATGAACTGTGGCAAGAAGAGAGGTGATGAAGCTATGCCCTGCCTGCCCGGTCCGTTTTAGTCTCCTGCAGCATCATCAGCATGTGCTGCTCAGTTTATGGTGTAGATTTCAGGGAGAATTGGGCTCTCCGTGTTATGCTTTCAGCTCATGCGTGTTTTCCAATACCCAAGTGGTATTAACTTTTCTTATGTCCTAAAATGTTGCTCAGATTAAAGGAAGAGACATAGAATGTAACTGGCAGACCCTGAAAATGGAAAAGAAAATGAAGATGCACAAGAACAGTTCACAACTGAGGGGAGCTACAGTCTTAAAATGCTCAGGTTAGAATATATTTGGGAGCAACTACGTTTGGCTGAAAACAGGAGTGCGAGTCCAGCCTTGCTCTCATCACGGTCAATGACAAAATCGTTTGTGGGGGTAGAGAGCAAGGCATGAAGCAACAAGCTCTTTATTTGGCATAGAGGAGAAATAGTAACTCCTCTTGGGTCACCATTTGGTTTCTAAATCTGACAAAGTATTGCAATGATGGATCTAGAGATTCTGTGAAAGAAGCCATTTTCAGAGGAAATGGCAGTGGCAGAACCTCATAGATCCCTAGCAAAAAAAGGGCATTTTCAACAAGGAAAGTTCTAAGTGTGCCAATAAGATCAGTAATGAAGACAATAGTCATTTGCATGGTGAAGTTTGAGCCAAAGAGAGCTAAACAAAACACACTAATTTTAGCCTTAAACTGTGACTCATCTGCCCTGACCAGGTTAAACTGTTACTATCGATTCCAGTTTAGCCAGGACTCTTTACAATAATAGAACTATGTAGAAGAGGAAAAGCACCTACCTTAATAATTATACTTATACTTAGTTTTAGGATTTGTTTCCCTACTTAACAATTTTGCAAACAAGGCAACTTTGGGGAGATTCATTTTTAAGGCCCATTACAAATTTGAAGACGTCTCTAGTCTGAAGAACAAGGCACCTGTCCTCATTTATTGTTTCATTATTAAATTTAGAACCACGCTTCCCAAACTTTCTGCTAGGGCTCTGCATTCGGGTTGTGACAAAATACAAATAAACAAACAACAAAAAAGCCCTTTTTGGCATTCATATTTGGAAGACTAGGTCTGCATACTCAGGTTTTGAGTGAACCCAACATTTCCCCCCCAAATGTAGTATTAGAGGTCTCAAACTGGACCCCCAAAACTGCAGCACATATCCAGCTTGGAGCTGGGCTGCTCTCCGACTCTGCTTAGCCGCCTGCCTGAGGAGCCTGTAGTGAGCTCTCTCCACCTGCAGGGGTTTCTGCTGTCTCAGAACTGCAGTCTCCAGCAGCATTGCGGCCAGAACTGAACCCAGCCCACGCAGGGGAAAATGGCACGTCCTTGGCAGATTCATTCTTTCCCTCCCCAAGACAGCAACTTCTCCTGCAAGCCATGATCCTCCTGAGTCAGCCCCATTCCCACCTAGGGATCCTATTTTGCGCAAGTCAATCACTCGCCTTTGAGCCAGAAGTCACCCCTCCCCCCCCAAGGTTGCAACCCACACTAGAGCAAGCCTTCCTCTCCCAAGCCAGTTGCGTGCCTCACTCTCCCTCAAACTAGTGACCCCCGAGCCATTTTGTTTGCATTTTCCTTTCCTTATAGGCCTGTCAAACTGGCAGAGCCCCACTGCACTTCTGTACCAAAATAACCCATACACATAGAACTGTATTCACCTTATTTTCCACACTGGCAACGATTAGGAAAATGCAAGGCAAAGATACAAATATATACAAATACCAAAGCTACAAATACAGATAAAAATAAGAATACTTGACCCTATGCACAGCCCTACTTTCTGCTTGCATTGCAATTTCATGCACTCCCATGACCCCAGACAGCAGAAGCAAGTAAAGTGCAATCAATCAGCACTGTAAGTCATGACCCCATCGTGACCTTACTTGGAATCCCAAGCCACAGCTGGCAGGCTCTCATTCACACGACATCATCTGTTCCAGTCCTGCTACTTCCCTTCTAAGTGAATTTCCCTCACAAAGTTACTTAAGCAATAAGAGCCACAGTTTAGATCATAGACAAAATTCAAACTCTTCTTCCCTTTCTGCAAGATGGGCATGGGCCCATTCCCTACAATTGAGCTTGATCCAAAGATAACAGATGTGAGCGAATGGGCTCAGTGGGTGCAGCAATTTGAGACACTCTGGGAAGGCTACTATGCCTTAGGTAGCGTTAACCCAGTCTGGGAAGCTGAGCCACGTGATGCAGTGTATCATGTGACCGGTTGCTGCCAAATATCCCCCCTCCCCCAACCCTAGGGCAAGCAGCTGGCTGCCACCCACTGCATCTTTAGAAAAGTCTGAGGATGCATTGCATAGCAGCCTTACCCCATGTGCGTTAAGACTGCCCAAGGAGTGGCTGCCTATGTGCTGGGGTTCTCTCCTGCTCTGCTGCGCAGCTAGCTCCACAGCGGGGCTTTGAGTGGCGGGTGCTGTCACCCACCACTCACTGCCATGCATGGCTGGGGCGGGAATTTAGTCTGGCCGGGGGAGGCAGGGCCGGGCAACCACTTGTGGGAGATGCCTCAACATGCCCCAGCCATGGCGGGATCTCTGACCACAGCCCAGGGGGGCTGCTCATCTACCCAGCTCCCTGTGCTGGCCCCGCAGTGGCAGCTGCACTTGCTCACCATGGGGCCGTGCGGGGATCGGGCCCCAGCAGCTCACGTGGCTGCACCCATTGACTTCAACCGGTCTTAGAATAGGTCTATTGAAGTGGAGGTAAAAAGGATTACTAACTACTATTTCATCAAAACTTAGACTATGTATGTGATTTGCAAAATACCCTGTTTATATGGACTCCACAGTTTAGATGGACTTTAAAACATGAACATTAAGAATATTTATAATTACATCTTTTTTCTATACATACAAATATTTCAAGTTGATTAAAAAAAAAGAAAAAAAGGTTACTACATTTGTAGTAAGTGGGAGATAGCTTTGTAATTAGGCCAAATGCCAATAATTGCCATGTCATTCAGAGGAACTAAGGCTAGTTTAGAATGTACTGTAAATACCTTTCCATGGTCTGTTCCATGTAATTATTTGTTTATTTATTTTTCAATTTAATATCCCACCCCTCCTGCCATCAGACAGCCCAGGGCGGCTTACAATATAAAAGTGGCATCCCAGCTATTAATTACATTGAGCTGGGAAAGTGGTATCCCACGTGTAAAACTAATCTTAAATTCCTGTGCTGAGTCTGTGGAATGTCATAAAGCCACTTGGAAGTCTGTGTTTTTTGTTAAGTATGTACAACTAAGTTTCCATTAGAGATGCAGCTAGTGGAAGTCTAACTTTCTAATTAAATAAAAACTGACTCAGAGGCACTAGATAGTATTGTTTACCTGCATTCAGAAGTGCAAGCTCATTGAAGGGGAAAAGATAGTGGAGGGGAAAAAATAGGTAGTCCATACTATGACAAGGAAAGAACGGTGCATTCTTGTGCAACAGCAAAAATCAATTTAATCAAAAATGATTTCTGAAAACCTTTGCTTTCGATTCATCCCTGGCATTTTTCTAGGCCAGCTTAAAAACAAAAACTTTGTCTTCTTAAAATGCAATACCCTCGGGCATCCTTTAAATAAAATAAAAAAGTGACATAACTAACGTCTGAAAAATGCTCTGCCTCTTGGGTTTCAGCTGCTCTTCGCTATTCAGCTGGATACAGATTATCCACACCAGCATGAATTCTACAGATTAGCCTACCACGACAAATATAGGTATGGAAAATGTAGATTTAGGATTTTAACCACCTCATTAAAGCTACAGAGGTTAGAAAAAAATAGCTTGCTATTGACCTGAAACATTTTTTCCTAGCAAATGTTATTAAAATATCTGGTGTGTCACTATATCTGAAAGTTAGATCCCTCCCCCTCAGCATATATTTCTTGTTAGTTAAATGTAGTCTATCATTACTTTCTTCCCAATGCCACATCAGATGGTTCAGACATCTTAAGACATGCTTGTACTAGAATGGAATCCAGAACACCCCTGTAACATCACTGTTTAATTCCGATATAAAATTCCTTGTGTTTTTCCAGGTAAGAGCAGGAACTCCTGTACCAAGTAACACATAAGGGAATGGCTTGCCAGTGAAAAGACAAAGGCCTGAATGAAACTCATCCATCATAACTAATATTTTGAAAAAGTAGCTTGAGTGTACCAAGGAGTCGCTAAGATTGTTGTAGCCAGAGACCTTATCCTTTGGCTAGATTTAAATTTATTATGAGGCCTGAAAATTCCAGATCCAACCATCAATATCAGATACAAGTCAATGGAAGTTGTAATGCCTTTTTGGAATAAATTAGTGCCAGAGCGGTTAAGAGCTCTCTTGGTGCGAGGTAGACTTTGGCCCTTTTACACGGGCCTTTCTCACTCATGAATACGCAGAAATCTGCGTGTTCATGAGTGGGAGAGGCCTGTGTGAAGGACACAGCACGTGCACAGTGGGTGGGGGTGCGTGCACCCTCCTGCCTAACACACATCCCCACTCAGCCCCCCGCCCCACTCGTCCCCACGCACAGAGAAACTGGAGAAAACACAGGTTACTCAGTGCGTGGGGATGAGTGGGGGGGTGAACAGGGATGTGTGTGCAGCTGTGTGCACGCCCTGCCCACCCACTGCACACGCACCGGTGCGCCCATGCACCCCCCACCCGGCAACGCTGTTTAAAAACAGCCGTTGTCTCTTTTATTGGAAGGCCCGAGTCACGTTATTTCTTATTTGGATTTCTGCTGAGAACTTTAATCCTCCCCTTACAATCTGTAAATAAAACATTCCTCCCCGAATCTCTGCCTGTTATCTGCCTTTTCTAAAGAAAGTGGGTTCTTAAGAGATCCACTTTCTTTGTTTTGCCATTCCCCTGAAATCCATCTACAATGTTATCTTGACAGTCAGAGCTGACATACATCCTTCATTGGCACACTGCTGTGAACTAAATGAATACTAGCTTTAACATATGCACCTCATGAGAAACACATCACATCCAGCCAAGCCTGACTCGGCTCTCAAGCAAGAGAGTTATAAAAACTTCTAGGAACAGGAGCTATAATATCCAACAAGTCACCAGTAGGTAGGTTTTAAGAGACTCTACAGAGTTCTTTCCTTCTGGCCACATTGCCTAGATTCTGTTCACGCACATGCTTCCCTGCTCTCTTCCCACACTGACCATTTTGGAAACGGAAAGCTCTCAGCTAAAAAACAAAACAAGTAGGAGATGCAGGAAGTTCTACCCAGCCCAGTAGCACTTCCTCCATAGGGTATATGCTGCTTTTGGTTTGCATCGACGGATCTCCACCCATGTACATTTTTCCCAAAGGAAAGAAAAGGCCTGAGTCACAAGAAAGATAAAAGTCAGGTGACTCTCAAAGCCACCTGAAAAAGCTAAACAGAATTAGTAGCAGAAGCAGGACATTTGGAGATGTAAGCCAGAATTTCCTATCGAAACAGGGCATCAAGAAGGATTTGCACCATTCTTTAAATTCTAGTCCCTCAAACTTCCTGTTAAGGATTGTAGTCAAAAGTGTGTAGTTGCCGTGCTGGTCCTAAATGCAAGAGATGGTGACAAAGTAGTTCAGATGATATCTTTTATTCTCTTAGGCATACATTCTAGCCTACATTTGTTCCATTTATCATTTGAATGGGAAGAGCACAAAGTAATAGCACAGTGTGCTTTGGTAATAGCACAAAGTGCAAGGTTATGCATTTGCAGTTTAATAATAAGCATTTTAGTTACCAGCAAGGAACTCATCAGTTGGAAACAAAGGAGGGAGAGAGGGACTTGGGGGTTATAATTGAGTTGACCATAGAATGACTATGACCTGTCAGCTTGATGCAGCTGTAAAAAAAAGGCAAATGCTATCCTGGGATGTAGTAGGCACTGGCAGGGTATTGCCAGTAGAGATGGGGAGGTATTGTTGCCTCTGTATAAGGTTCTGGTAAGTTTGCATCTTCAATAGCGTGTTCAGTTCTGGTCACCAGTGTTCAAAAAGGATTAACGTAAATTGGACCACATGTAACGAAGAGCTACCAGGATGATCAGTGGAATGGATCATCCTGGGATGAGGATGAAGGAGCCTTATGGGATGAGGCTAAAGGAGCTTGGCTTATTCAGCCTATCAAGGAGAAGGCTGAGGGGAGATAGAATTACATTGTAGAAATATATCAGGGGAGTTAACACAATAGAAGGGAAAGACTTGCTCAAACTAAAGGTGGACACAGGTACAAGAACTAAGAGATACAAGCTAGTTATAAATAAATTCAGGCTGGAAATTAGAAGAAGGTTGTAGCAGGGTTCAGTTCCTCAGGGTGAGTCTTTGGGACCAACACAGTCTCAGTCTCTTCAGGAATGAGCTAAATAGTCACTTGCTTGCTCTAGGAATTAGCTTAGGCTGGCTTTCCAACACAGTCATGATTGTGCAAGTTCCTGCCCCTTCTTTATAACGTTGGAAAGCAGCCTAAGACCACATTCACATCTTTGGCAGCTGGTGGGTCCCTGCATATTTTGACTCTGGGAGAGAAGTCGGAAGCCAAAACATGCACGGGGTTCAGCTGGTGCGAAATCCCCCCATGCGTGGCTTTGCCAACCATTACCCGCAAAGGCACAGAGCAGTTCTGTACCTTTGTGGGCAATTGCTGGCAAAGCTGCGCAGGGGGGCTGGGGGTGGCGGCTTTCACACCAGTCAAACCCCACACATATCCTGGCTTTCAGATTCCCTCCCAGAGCCAAAAGACATGGGGATCCACCAGCCACTGAAGGTGTGAATGTGGTCTTTTTTACTCTTGGTTTTCAGCAATATAGTCTCTCAGTTAGATACAGTTCTCCACCATTCACCGTAGATACCTAGTCTCTCCAGCCAGATCTCAAGCATCTGGTTATTACTCACAGTCTGGAATCTCTGGGTCAGGTTCAGTCCTCTGGAATCCGAACCTTTCTGTCTCCTACTGAGCTCTCAGAGGAGATCCTTCTGCTACAGTTTCCCCCCCAGGAAATTGGCTTGTCTGGCTTTGATAGAAGCTTGGCCATGCTTGGATCTGCCCACTCTTACTGAGCATGCCCAGGGACAGTCTCAACCACAACCCTGGCTTCCTCTGAGCATGCTCAGGGACCTAGGTCTTCATAGCCCTTCCATTCCTTAGGGAGCATGCCCAGGAAAGGGGCAGCTGGATTTTGAGCCCTGACTTGCATTATTGAATATAACAGGGGGGAAGGGGGAAAACAACACTGAAATGCCCATGATCAGTGGTTTCACATGCCCAGACTAACATGGGTTAAACTCCCAGTAGTCCCCACCTTTTTCTTAACATGAGCAGGCAGCCTTAGGGCGTTTATAGACGATCCCGCTTACAAGCGGGATCGCTAAACGCCGTGTTTCTCCGCCGCGGCTTCTCTCCGTGCCGTGTCTGATGTTCAGACACGGCGCAGAGTGCGAGTGCGCATGCGCGCCCTTCTGCGCATGCGCACTCTTGCACGGGACCAGGAAGTGCGGCGCAAAGCCGGCACTCCGGGAATCCGCGTCGGAGGGGGCAGGATCGCCTGCCCCCTCCGACGCGGATTAAAAAGCAGCCCAGGCATATAGACGAGCGGCAAGAAAGGCGGCTGATCAAAGGATCAGCCGCCTTTTTTGTCTCGTCTATAAACGCCCTTAGTCTCTGGCAGACAACTCCAGGACTGGCTCAGCCACACCCTGCCTCAGCTGCCTTTCACTTAGGTATTGTCATTTTGCAGGTGCAGCACCTGCAGCCCCGCTAGCCCAGTCTCCTAGTTGGCACTAACCTCCTCTTAAAGAGTCAGCGTCAATCTCCAGCTGCCCCCTGCCGCAAAGGTTTTCAACAATATGAGCAGTGAACTACTGGAATAAGCTTCCAGGAGCAGTTGTGGCAGCAAAGAATCTGAATAGCTTTAAAATGGAGTTGGATAAATTTGTTACATAACTTCTGAGATGGCCTTTTTTTTTTTTCTTTTTTTTTTTTGGATACTACAGGAGGAATTTCACCCCTCAGCCCAGGTACAGGGTGTTGTTTTTTCCCCTCTTGGTCTTCCTGAATCATCAAAGTTGGCTGGAGGTGGGACCATTTGGGCATGCTGAAGCCTGGGTACTAGATCAGGTGCTTTGCTGGTGGGGCCTGCGCAGATGGTCAGCGTCTAACTGATCACCATACTTGGGGTTACGAAGGAATTTTCCCTCTGGACAGATTAGCAGTTGACTCTGAGGGTTATTCTCCCCCCCCCCGCCGAATGGGTGTGGCTCACCAGTTTGGGACATCTGGATCTTTCTTTTTCTAAATTTGTTCTCTGTTATTAGGGGCATTGGTGTGCTCTGGTTTGTCCCAGTCTCTGCTTGTAGCTTTTGGTGGGATTTTTTCTGTGTGGATAGTTGGGGTGTGGCAGCTCCTGCAGTGGTGCAGAAGGCTGGATTATATGATCCTCGGGGTCCCTTCCAGCTCTGGGATGGTTAGTTTCATTGTATTTAAATGTTCAAAATGGTAATGGGCTTTTCCCATACCAGCTTCCTCCCCAACTGATTTTATTTCACATATACACACCTGTTCTGTATTTTGCTTTGTCTATATTCCTGACTTTGCCTGAGGATGGGCTTCATGACCGTGACCTGAAAGCTTGCACTCATCAGCTGAAGTTGGCCCAATAAAAGATATCTGAACTACTTTGTCTCCATGTCTTATTAAGGAACGAGCATAGACAGCAAAATTCAAGAAACGCAAGATCAATTACACTTTACCAATATGATTCCATAGCAAGTGGTGCTGAGCCCATGTACTATTCTTTGCTATTCAAGAGACCATATCGCTGATATCATGCCTTTGATTTCGATCCCCTATTGGCTCCTCCTGGGCATTGCTGGCATTGATTAGCACATTAATGGGACTAACTTACAGAATGCAAGTCAATAAAGAGCTTTTTAGTATGAAACAAGATACTTCAGCATCAGAAGCTGCCAAATACAACCTGTGGTAAAGCTCCATTAAAGTTCATTCAGGAGAGGTGCTCAACAGAGAGAGTCTTGCAGGGTCGGGGAACAGTCTCGGGCTTTGAGGCTCAGTACAACCTTCCAAGCAGAGAGCTTGAACTGTCTTGAAGTCTCCCTTTGCTGTATGGCTAGCAGGTTAATTGCATTCAGGGAAAAGATGCATGTTCAATACGGTCTTCAGACAGGTAGCTCCATGTATTAGTTTCTTTCTACAAAATCTTCAGTTGGAGACCCCATCACAATGAAAGACATCTTTATAAATACAGACAGGTTTTTCTTAGTTAACAGACTTGCTCCAACACAGCTCTGGAAGCCTTTTGCAATGACATTTCTGTATCCGAAGTAGGTTTTGGCTTACTGTATATCGTTTCATGTGACTACTGAAATAACCAATGCACCTAATGCTAGTGACTGGCAACTTGAAATCTTGTGTATTTTACAAATACCTCAAAATAAAGAGAGCTGAGCAATAACAAGCAATTATGTATTTCTAGGTCCCACCTGCTACAACAGAAACAATTTTCCCCTGGGTACCATTCAAGTTGTCATTAGAATTTGAGTAATGCATTTGGAGACCATTCTGGTAGCACAAAGCATCCTAGTTACAACAGACACAATAGCAATCTGAGAGAACCTAGGGCTTAAATCTTGAACAAGAAGAATAAGAGAACCTGCCATCATTTCACAGGAGAGTTACTTTCCCAAAGAGAATCCCCAATTGCAGTCACTGGAGAAAGCGGCCTTTGGGCCATGATATATATATATTTATTTATTTATTTAGATTTATCTGCCACCCTTCCCAATCAATAATCAGCTAGCCCAACATACAAAGATGCATGACAGAAAGAACATAACACACACCTGGGTTGATATACTTCCAGCAGTACAGTGCTGACATACAGGGACTTGTATGTCATCCAAACATGGCTTGTTTATTAATGATTCCCTCATAGTGGAAAGGGTTTGATTCCACACTGGATACTTTCAAAATGCCAAAAACTTTTCCATCCTTCTGCCCACAACTGCTGGCACCTCTGTCCTCTTTCCCCCTTCCCTTACTCCCCACATTACTTAAACAGGTGGAAAGCATTGATTTGCTTTAAAACTCAGAAGAAAACCACTTGCAAATAACAGTTTTTTTAAAAAAGGAAAAAAAATATCTCAATTTCAGTGACATCCAATTTTTTTTGTTTAAAAAAAAAAAAAAAAAAAAAATCTTCCAAGAAGGTGCTATATTATTTTGCACAACACAAGAACCCAAGACCGTAATAACCAAGAAAAAAACAAAACACTGAAAAGTTAAAAGAGAAAAGAAAACCACACACAGCATTCAAACATTGCATCTGCCACAAAAGTAAGGAGGAAAATGCCTTTTTAAAATAGAGAGCAGAGAAGGAGGCTTAAAACAGACTTGTAAAACGGAGTTAATTATTTGGAAAGGCGAACAGAGCAGGGGAGGGAGGGGGGCAAATGAAGGAAAAATTAGGGGGGGGGGGGCATAATATAGCCAGTTAAGAGTTGTTAAACCTCACACTGCAAGTGGCACAACCAAAAAGGTGTCTTACATTTC
The DNA here is from genome assembly GCA_003113815.1 of Sphenodon punctatus. Taxonomy (NCBI): domain Eukaryota; kingdom Metazoa; phylum Chordata; class Lepidosauria; order Sphenodontia; family Sphenodontidae; genus Sphenodon; species Sphenodon punctatus. Next base: position 706,427 of record QEPC01006395.1, read on the forward strand.
TGTTAAAAAAAAAAAAAGAAGAATCTGTAAACCTTTTGTTGGCAAGATTTAAATTATTATTAATTGAATAAAAGAAAAGAACATGGGGGAGGAGAAAAAGCAGTGGAAGAAGAAGAAGAAAAAATACTCACCAAGCAAGAAAATGTCAGTGGTAAAAATTTCAAAGAAGAAGAGGTGAGTGAGAAAAGGAAGGAAGGAAGAAAGAGTGAGAGAGCCACCACACACACACAGGAGCCGTAGCACTAGCTGCTACTGCTGGCTCTTCCAAGCCAGCGCCTGTCATCAACTCTAGGGAGCTGCGAACACACTGACAGCTCTCCGAGTCCAGCTGCTCGGAGTCCTTCCAGTAGAACGCACCATCGCTGGGGAGAGAGGAGGGGGGAAGGACCACACAGAGCTTCTCAGCTTCCCCTCCTCTGCCCCCAAAGGGATGCTGCAAAGCAACCCTCGGGGAGAGCCTAGCACCGAGTGAATAGGGGCTTCTTGCGAGAGGCTGGCGGGGCTGGAGCAGAGTGTCTGTTACTGGGGAAAGGATCCCTCCCCCTCTCCCCAGCCTGCGCTTTGGAAAAGCCCGGCTGCTGGAGGTAGCAGATTGGGAGGAGGCAGAGAGGGGAGGGAGGAGGAGTTTGAAGCTTTATTTCTAGTCTGGGTTTGATTGTATCACAGATGTGATCCCTCCAATAAGCAATGTAATCATAGTGTAACTTCCTGGCGGATGCCTGGGTCTTTGCCCAAGATGGATCATCCCAGGGAATTATCCCTGGGGCAGGCAGAAGACAGAGAGGTTGCAAACTGGTAGGATGATGCTGTAGTCAGCAGGACATGCTGCATACCGATATGAGCGCCTTACCTGAACTCCCTTAGAGCACTATATAGAGCAGCCCAGTGAAGGGGGTGCCTGTTCTGGGGAAGCTTGCGTGCCTCAGGATGTACACCCTGCTCTTCTCCCCAGATCAGAAACTAAACCACGCATTCCTGCCTAGCTTTGAGAGCCATGTGAACAGTTAGAGTTGACCAAAAAACTACAGCTTGTTCCTTGGGTCTGGACTGGCCTCAGGATTTGCAGGACCATGTGAGGCCATGTGGGAAATCTTGGTGCAGGACCTAATTGGCATAATTTAAATAATTTGCCAGGGCTGCCACCCCCAGGCATGGGATCTAGGCTGGCACAGAGCCATGTGTGACTGTACATGTTACTGATACCTATAGGGCTGGCCCTGGGTTCAGCTGAGGCATCTAAATCACACCCCAGTAACTGTGCCCCCCCCTCCCCCAATGTATCTGTATGAGCCACAGGTCATAAGAACATAAGAAGTGCCATACCGGGTCAGACCAATGGTCCATTGAGCCCACCATCCTGTCTCCAAGAGTGGCCAATCTCAGTTGCTTGGGAGAAGTATCCAACAGATCCCAATGGGAAATCCATACCCTGGTGTTCACTCCCAGCTCCCAAAAGTTAAGAAGGTATGACCCCTAAGCCTACGTGGCTAATAGTCATTAATGGACCTACTCTCCAAGAAGATATCCAATTTTTTTTTAAAAAAAAACCCAGCTACACTACTGGTCTTGACCACATCATCTGGTAGCAAATTCCACAAGTTAATTGTGTGCTGAGTGAAAAAAAACCACTTTATTTTATTTGTTTTAAATCTGTTATCAGTTAGTTTCATAGTGTCCCCTAGTTCTAATGCTATTTAAGAGGGTATTATTTACTCGTTCCACAACACTCATGATTTTATCAACTTCCATCATATCCCTTCTCAGTCATCTCTTTTCCAAGCTGAAGAGCCTTAAGCTATGAAGCCTTTCTTTGTATGGGAGCCGTTCCATAACCGTTATCATTTTTGTTGCCCTTCTCTGTGCCTTTTCTAGTTCAATTTTTTTGAGATGAGGTGACCAGAGCTACACAATATTCAAGGTAAACTTGCACAATAGATTTATATAGAGGCATTATGATATTTTCAGTTTTATTCTTTATCCCTTTCCAAATAATTCCTAGCATCCTGTTTGCTTTTTTGGCTATCACCACACATTGAGCTGAGGATTTCAGTGGACTGAATTCAAGATCCTTTTCATGAGTGGTAAGGCTAACCTCTAATTTAGAACCCAGCATTGCATACATATAGTTTGGATTATTTTTCCCTATGTGCATCACTTTGCACTTGTCCACATTTAATTTCATCTGCCATTTAGCTACCCAGTCTCACAAGAACCTCTTGCAAGTCCATCAGATTTTAACTACATTGAATAACTTTGTTTCATCTGTAAATCTGAACACCACTTTTTATTCCCTTTTCCAGATCATTAATAAATATATTAAACATGAGTCCCAATACAGATCCCTGGGGCACTCCACTATATACATCTCTCAGTGTGCACTGAAAACTGATCATTAGTCCTACTCTTTGCTCCCTGTTCTTTAACCAGTTACCAATCCACAATATGACACTGCATCCTGCCCCAGGACTATTCAATTTCCTCAAAAGTCTTTCATGATGGACCTTATCAAACGCCTTCTGAAAATCCAGATACACTATATAGACCGGTTCATCCTTATCCACTTGCTTATTCACACCATCAAAAATTCCAGTAGATTAGTTAGGTATGACTGCCCTTTGTTAAATCCATGTTGGCTCTTCCCCTTAGACCATGTTTATCAATATGTCCAGTAATTATAGTCTTAACAACCATTTCCACAAGTTTGCCTGGCACATGCTCACTGGTCTGCAGGCCCAGACTTAGGGGCAGGCCCCCTAGGCCCTGGCCTTGGGTGACATTTTTTTTTTGGGGGGGGGTGTCAAAAAATTTTCTCCCTGCATGGCTGGAGGCTGCTGCCCACAGCCGAACCCTGCTGCCTGGGTCCCCATCCCTCACCTGCCTCTGCCTTCTCGCTGCCTGCTAGTAGTGCAGCAGAAGTAACAGCAGGACACCTACGGGGTTGGGAAATAAAGCTGTTTGTTTATAAACAGCTCCTCCCCATGTGAGTGATCAGAAGGTTGTTGCCTTGTAAAGCTCCTCTAGTATAAAAAGCACTTTCCCCCTCAGAATGACAGTTCCTTCCAACCCTTTCTAGGAATATAAGAAAAAAATTCCATGCGGGTCTGGAAAGTTGGTGCTTATGAGAATGTTAGGGGCCATCTCAAAGAACCTTATTTACAAGGCAGCAACCTTCTGTTCCTCTTTGAGTGACTCCTCACAGGACCTTTTTATATGGCTCTGCCGGGTGGGGCCCGTGGATGTGACGGTGCATGCACATGCGTCCACACACGCATTCCCACTCATCCGCACCCATGTAGCAACTTCCATTTTCCCTGGTTGCTCCGTGCATGACGACGAGTGAAGGGTGAGTGGGGATGCATTAGGCAGGCACATGCATGCACCCCCATTCACTGCGGGTGTGTGTGCTGCGTCGTTCACATGGGACTCCCCCACCCATGAACACGCATCATGAGGGTGGGGCTTGGCTTGTGGATGGAGCTTGTAGCAGGGCTTGGCTTGGAGGCAGCAGCCTGAGAAGGGCCTAGGGGCACAAAATTCCTAAGTCTGGCCCTGCCCGTCTGTAGTTTCTAGGATATCCTCTGGAGTCCTTTTGAAATTTGTATTTTTATTTTTTTATTTATTTAAAATTTATATCCCACCCCTCCTGCCCACAGGAGAGGCAGGATATCAATGTTACATTAATTAACCTCCAGTCCTCGGGGACAGTGGCAAATTTTAGCAATAGGTTACAAATTACCAATAATAGGTATGCAATTTCATACTTGAGTTCCTTCCAAACTCTGGTGTGAATGCCATCTGGTCCTGGTGATTTGTTACTATTTTGTTTGTCAATTTGCTCTAGAACCTCTTCCATAGTCACACTGATGAACTGTAAGAACTGTTACAAATCTATCACCTACAAAAAATAGTTCTGGCGTGGGTATCTCCCCAACATCCTCTGCAGTAAAAAGACCAAAGCAAAGAATTCAGTCACAATGGCCTGATCCTCCTGAGTGCCCCTTTTGCCCCTTGGTCATCTAATGGCCCAGGTTGGGTAAGTGCAGCAGTGAAGAGCAGGTCATAGGTAAAAGAACCACTTGTAGCTCTGGGGCTGGGCTTGTATGAATATCACTGGGCTACAGGATCTGATTCCTAGCTACCCATACTCATAGTATTAGGCCTTACTAGTGATAACAGGCCCACTAAAGTCACCGAGGCTACTTATGTGAGTAAGGACCATTCTTCTGAAGCAGAATTTGCTGGATCAGGGTCACAGTGCAGAATGATTGAACTGGCCTAATTCTGAAATCTTTACTAATCGTACACTTTTTGTAGCACATGTAACAGTAAATTGGACCCATGACTGTCTAGTTCAGTATCCTGCCTCTAACAGCAGCCAGCATCAGCTGTGTCAGGAGAATTTTTAAAAAGGGCTGATAATACAAAGTTATGGGAATGGTATGGTGCCTCTCCCACAACTTCTGTCTGGGCCACAGTGAAAATAGTACAAGTTCCGTGGGCCAGACAGAAGTTGTGGGAGAGGCACTTGAGGGGGGGTGCGTAAGATGGGGGAAGGAAGGGCTCTGTGCCATAAATCTACCCCCTACCCTCGTCTATACTCCTTTCCCCCAAGCTCACCCTTTTTGGGCTTGAGGACAGGGCCGGCCTTACAACGGGGTGGATGCCCTGCTTCCCACTCCCAGGGGAGACCCGTGCCGGTTTACCTGCACCTGGTCCCGGCTCACCACCAGCAGCCTGCCAGAGCCCCTGCCCTCGGCAGCAGGCAGCCTGGGCGGTGGAGTGGTGGGGGAGGAGTTACCACCACCCCAACCACCTGCCCACCTGGGGGCCTCACTGCCAGTCTGCCCCTCCTGCTCACCCCAATATAGCACCGCTTGCCCGCACCACCCGCCTATGCTGCTGCTGTTGCTGTAGGCTGCCTGTAGGCATAACTGAATCTCCCGCTGCTCTGTGGCACGCATGTGTGCACGTCAGGGACAGCCATTTCCTGGATCTGGCATGCTGGGGAATGTAGTCCCAGCATGGCAGATACAGGAAATGGTGGTCGTCCACAGCCAGCGGGCAGCATGGAACCTCCAGTAGCAAGTGGCAGCAGACAGCGGTAGGTGTGCGTGGGCAGGGGGGACTGGCTGAAGTGAGTGTGTGTGTGAGCAGCATGTAAGTTTGAATGTTTGTGTGTGTGTGTGTGTGTGACTGCATGAGTTGGTTTGAATGAGTGTGTGTGTGAGAGAGAGTAGAGAGAGTTGGTTTGAATAAATGTGTGTGTGTGTGCTTGAAGAGTGCGTGTGCATGACTGTGTGAGTTGATTTGAATGAGTGTGTGAGAGAGATGAGAGCCCGTGTGTTGTCAGTGAATGACTGTACAGTTTGAATGAGTGGGTATGTGTGACTACATGTGAGTTGGTTTGAATGAATCTGTGTGTGAGTGAGAGAGACTGGAGAGAGAGAGAGAGAGAGTGGGTTTGAACAGGGGCAGCTGGTGGGTTTTGAGGTTGGAGGGGCAGTAAGGCCAACTGGACCATGGGTGGCAAAGCCACCTGCAGGCCATCAAGTCAAGGGGCAGAGCCAGGGCAACGGTAGGTGGCATAACCCAACAGCAAGGAGTTCCCAGGGTTAACGTTGGATGGACATTACATTACTTAATCCAGCAATTTCAGTTAGGCAGATTATATTGTTGCAGAGTAATAACTGATTCACAATCAGTAAGGACAAATGCAGCTGAAGGTTTACAAAACAGAACTTAACTTAAGCTTTCCGGGCACAGATCCTTAGTTACACCTAGCTAGTAAGAAGACAAAATGGAGACTGAGACAATGAGAGAGAAGGGAAGAAGGAGCGGTTACACGAAGGAATTCAACTGCAACCCCCAATCTCCCTTCCATGTACACATAAACTTAGCAGCACCATCTGGTGACTCTATAGTCAATTACTATTCCTAATACAGCAGGCATTAACTTATGGATGTTGCATATACCAACACCCCTTCTCAACAGACAGAAGGTAACCTACTATGCCCATTCTACTTAGTAGCTTTCGGTGGCGCTCTCCTGCTAAAGGTTTTGTCAGGGCATCTGCTACCATGTCTTCTGTAGTTGCCTTTGTTCATTTGTTGTGTTCCCCTTCTGACATTTGTAAGACGTCTTCCCGTGTTGATGGCTCAGATAGTCTGTCAGTACTTGCTTTGTAGGACAGGTGAGTGGGTGGTTTGCCTTTATTTTCCCTGGTAGATCTTCTGATTTCAGCATCTTGCAGATGATCGGGTTTGTTCCTACATCTCAGTTGAGCTTGTGCTGATTTCAACTAGTTGTTCGGGACGCTCTTCTCCTCCTGATTCAGGATATGCTTCTTCTCCTGATTCTTGTAAGGCCATTACACTGTTGCTTGGGTTTTCTTCGAAAGTCATGCTGTTGCTGACAGTTACTTTGTCTGTGTGTGGGTTGAGGATTCTGTATCCTTTGGAGTGTTCACTGTATCCAACAAGAATCCCTTCCACAGCTCGGTTTTGTAGTTTGGTGCGTTTCTCTTCCAGAATGTACACGTATGCCTTGCATCCAAACACTTTGATGTGTCCCATACTAGGCTTCTCTCCATACCAGAGTTCATACGGAGTTTTACTCACTGTTCTTGAGTAGAGTCGGTTCTGTAGATATGTCACCGTAACTACTATCTCGCCCCAATATTTTCCTGGCAGTCCGGAGTCAGTCAACATGCACCTGATCATTTCTGTTAAGGTTCTGTTCTTTCTTTCAGCTACCCCATTTTGCTCGGGTGTGTATGGTACCGTCTTTTGGTGCTCTATCCCGTGGGCTCTCAGGAAGTCGGCTCTTAGGTGGCTTCCGTTGGAATCTGTTGCTTGTCATGGTTACGTAGTCCTTTAGTTTTTCCAGTACTTCATCCTTATGCTTCATGAAGTATGTGACTGTGTATCTTGAGTAGTCGTCTATGAATATCATTATGTATCCCTCCAGGTGTGGGTACTTTTATGGGGCCGCACACAACGCTGTGTATGAGGTCAAGTGGCTTGGAGGTTCTTGTCTGGCTTGCCTTGGGGAGCGTTGCTCTGGTGGCTTTAGCCTTGATACAGCATTCACATCTCATGGTCAAGGGACATGCTGTCACTATCAGGTCTTTTGTCAGCTGCTGTCTTTGCAGTTCCTTTATACTTTCTGGGTGCCTGTGACCCAGGCATTGATGCCACAGATGAATACAGTCCTTGTGTTGCTCATGTGCAGTGAGTTTTGCTTGTTCCTTGGTTGCACTTAAGTGATACAGGTGCTCATCTGCATAGGCTCTGGCTAGGACCCTTGTCCCCTTTGGATTGTGCTTTCATTACCCCGGAACTTGATGGTGAGCCCTTTTTCTGTTAGGCGTTTAACGGATAGGAGTCCTCCCTCTAAACCAGGTACGTATAGCACATCCTTTACCGGTATTGCTAGTGTGCCTCCATGTGGCTTGTTGCAACTTAGAATTCCTTCTCCAATACCTTCTGCAGTGATGCTGCTTCCATCAGTGAGGAATATCTCTTCTTTGTTGCTTGGGTCCAGTACCGTGAAAAAGCTCTTGTCACTGGTCATGTGACTCGTGGCTCCAGAGTCGACACACCAGTCCTGTTATGAGTTGGTTTGTGTTGCTCTACAACATCCTCTCCACTGTTCTGTGGTTGTGTCACTGGTTGTAGCCTTGGTCCTTTGCATAGGCATTTGTGGAGATTGCTTCTGTTGTTCTGCCTTCCATATGGAGCAGTCTTTCTTTAGGTGTCCTTCTTTCTTGCACCGAAAACATGCTCTTGTTTCNGTCAAAAAATTTTCTCCCTGCATGGCTGGAGGCTGCTGCCCACAGCCGAACCCTGCTGCCTGGGTCCCCATCCCTCACCTGCCTCTGCCTTCTCGCTGCCTGCTAGTAGTGCAGCAGAAGTAACAGCAGGACACCTACGGGGTTGGGAAATAAAGCTGTTTGTTTATAAACAGCTCCTCCCCATGTGAGTGATCAGAAGGTTGTTGCCTTGTAAAGAAGGTTCTTCGAGATGGAGTCTAACATTCTCACAACTGGGTTGTGCATGCTCACCCTATTCAAATAGACCACGTGATGGTCTCGAGCTCCTCTAGTATAAAAAGCACTTTCCCCCTCAGAATGACAGTTCCTTCCAACCCTTTCTAGGAATATAAGAAAAAAATTCCATGCGGGTCTGGAAAGTTGGTGCTTATGAGAATGTTAGGGGCCATCTCAAAGAACCTTATTTACAAGGCAGCAACCTTCTGTTCCTCTTTGAGTGACTCCTCACAGGACCTTTTTATATGGCTCTGCCGGGTGGGGCCCGTGGATGTGACGGTGCATGCACATGCGTCCACACACGCATTCCCACTCATCCGCACCCATGTAGCAACTGCCATTTTCCCTGGTTGCTCCGTGCATGACGACGAGTGAAGGGTGAGTGGGGATGCATTAGGCAGGCACATGCATGCACCCCCATTCACTGCGGGTGTGTGTGCTGCGTCGTTCACATGGGACTCCCCCACCCATGAACACGCATCATGAGGGTGGGGCTTGGCTTGTGGATGGAGCTTGTAGCAGGGCTTGGCTTGGAGGCAGCAGCCTGAGAAGGGCCTAGGGGCACAAAATTCCTAAGTCTGGCCCTGCCCGTCTGTAGTTTCTAGGATATCCTCTGGAGTCCTTTTGAAATTTGTATTTTTATTTTTTTATTTATTTAAAATTTATATCCCACCCCTCCTGCCCACAGGAGGGGCAGGATATCAATGTTACATTAATTAACCTCCAGTCCTCGGGGACAGTGGCAAATTTTAGCAATAGGTTACAAATTACCAATAATAGGTATGCAATTTCATACTTGAGTTCCTTCCAAACTCTGGTGTGAATGCCATCTGGTCCTGGTGATTTGTTACTATTTTGTTTGTCAATTTGCTCTAGAACCTCTTCCATAGTCACACTGATGAACTGTAAGAACTGTTACAAATCTATCACCTACAAAAAATAGTTCTGGCGTGGGTATCTCCCCAACATCCTCTGCAGTAAAAAGACCAAAGCAAAGAATTCAGTCACAATGGCCTGATCCTCCTGAGTGCCCCTTTTGCCCCTTGGTCATCTAATGGCCCAGGTTGGGTAAGTGCAGCAGTGAAGAGCAGGTCATAGGTAAAAGAACCACTTGTAGCTCTGGGGCTGGGCTTGTATGAATATCACTGGGCTACAGGATCTGATTCCTAGCTACCCATACTCATAGTATTAGGCCTTACTAGTGATAACAGGCCCACTAAAGTCACCGAGGCTACTTATGTGAGTAAGGACCATTCTTCTGAAGCAGAATTTGCTGGATCAGGGTCACAGTGCAGAATGATTGAACTGGCCTAATTCTGAAATCTTTACTAATCGTACACTTTTTGTAGCACATGTAACAGTAAATTGGACCCATGACTGTCTAGTTCAGTATCCTGCCTCTAACAGCAGCCAGCATCAGCTGTGTCAGGAGAATTTTTAAAAAGGGCTGATAATACAAAGTTATGGGAATGGTATGGTGCCTCTCCCACAACTTCTGTCTGGGCCACAGTGAAAATAGTACAAGTTCCGTGGGCCAGACAGAAGTTGTGGGAGAGGCACTTGAGGGGGGGGTGCGCAAGATGGGGGAAGGAAGGGCTCTGTGCCATAAATCTACCCCCTACCCTCGTCTATACTCCTTTCCCCCAAGCTCACCCTTTTTGGGCTTGAGGACAGGGCCGGCCTTACAACGGGGTGGATGCCCTGCTTCCCACTCCCAGGGGAGACCCGTGCCGGTTTACCTGCACCTGGTCCCGGCTCACCACCAGCCTGCCTGAGCCCCTGCCCTCAGCAGAACACAGCCTGGACAGTGGGGTGGCTGTCTCTTATACACATCTAGATGTGTATAAGAGACAGACTCAGAGGGAGGACTCAGAGGGAGAGAGGGGGAGAGCCTAAGAGCAGCCTGCGTAGCAGCTCCCAGACCCCCACACACAGCCGAGTAGTCTGGCCCAGTCACCTGTGTGCAGTTCCTGGGTAGGACATTTAGCCCTGGGCTATCCCTGCAAAGAAATAGTGCACCCAGTGGCACTATTTCATTGCAGGGTTCCCTTTATGCGGGATGGATGGTGCTTCTAGCCGCCCATTCCGCATTAAGGGAGAATACCTCCCTTTTGTCCTCCCAAGGCTTCCTTAGGAAGCCTTCAGGAGCGGGAGCAGTGAGTCACCGGTTGTGTGCGTGTGCATGCACACAACCGGTGACACTGCCAGAGCCATCTCCAAGAACCTTGTTTGGAGGCACTGACCTTGAAGGTTGCTACCTCTAAACAAAGTTCTTTGAGCTGGCTCTGCACATTTCACCACAGCGTTTTTTGGGTTTTTTAAAAAAGTTTCGTGGCTCGGGGAAGTGAGTCAGACTCCTGTGGAGCCAGGAGGGGCACATTGCCCATTTTTTGTTTTTGTTTTAAAATGTCAGGGCTCGGGGGAGCGAGTCCGACTCCTGGGGAGCCAGGAGGGGCATCGCCCCATATACCCTAGGGGGCACACTGCCACTGGGTTTGAATAAGTGTGCATGTGTGTGTGAGTTTGAAGAGTCCATGTGTGTCTCTTTGAATGAGTGTGTGTGTGTGAGAAACATGAGAACTTGTGTGTGAGAATGACTGTGTTTGAATGAGTGTGCGTGCGTGATTTATTTTATTTTATTTATTTATTTACTAAATTTATACCCCACCCCTCCTGAATACAGCTCAGGGCGGCTTCCAACAGTGATAAAAAATACATATAAAAACAGATATAAAACAATTTAAAACAAATCAAAACAATTTAAATGTTTTAAAACGGCCCCGGGATACAATTTAGCATAAAAACAATAAACAGGGTAGGGGAGATAGCAAACCCTAACCCACCCTCCCCCCCACCCCAAAGACCTGGGCGAACAGCCAGGTTTTACAACACCACCGGAATGTCAACAGGCTTGGGACCAGGCGAGCTTCCTCCGGAAGGGAGTTCCAAAGGCGCGGCCTGGCCACTAAGAATGCCCTCTCCATTGTGGCCCCCCACTTTACGTGGGGGACCTCCAGGAAGGCAGCCCCGGCCGACCAATGGAGCCGCTCTGGAGCGCGGAGGGCGAGGCGGTCCCTGAGGTACGAGGGGCCCAGACCATGAAGGGTCTTATAGATCAACACTAAAACCTTGAACCTAGATCGGCACGCTACTGGCAACCAGTGCAGAGTCTGGAGCACAGGTGTAATGTGCTCCCGATGACCCGTCCCCATGAGGAGACGAGCCGCCGCATTCTGCACTAGCTGCAGCCTCCGAAACAGGAACAAGGGAAGCCCCATGTAGAGCACATTGCAGTAGTCCAGCTTTGAGGTGACGAAGGCATGGATGAGGGAGGCCAGGTCCAGGTCGGAGATGAACAGACGCAGCTTCCGCACCAGATACAACTGGCAGAAGGCAGCCTTAGCGACTGCCTCCAACTGCCGCTCCAGGTGGAGGTCTGCATCCAATATCACCCCCAGACTCCGGACCTTCTGAGCTATAGAAACTCCTCACAGCGGGCCTGGGACAAGTCCCTGTCCAGGCGGAGGGAGGCCGGACTTACCAGCCCCCGCACCACCCGAAAAAGCTCCACTGGGCGTGACTTCGCAGACGCTATGAGGACAGCAAGGAACTCCTTCCTTGCCGTCCTCACAGCCTCAACATAGGACCACAAATGGGCCATATGGAGAAAACGGTCAGAGTCAGATCGAGTCCAATGCCAGCATCGCTCCAGCCTCCTGCCTACTTGCTTCATACACCGCAGCCCCTCGGCTGCATGTGAGCTGGTTTGAATGACTAAGAGACAAGAGATAGAGTTAGTTTGAATGAGTGTGTGTGAGCTTGAATGAGTGCATGTGTTTGAGAGAGTGAATGTGTGTGTGTGAGAGAGAAGTGAGAGCATGTGCGTGAGAGTAGTGTGTGTGTGTGTGTGTGTGTAAGAGAAAGGTAAGAGTGGGTGGGAGAGGCCAGGAGGAAAGCAGAAAGAGCCGTAGAAAGTGAGTGGGGCCTTGGGAAAGTGGGCGCAGCTGAGGGCCCCCAACGTTTTGTCTTTACCATGGACCCCGCTATTTCTAAGGCCAGCCCTGCTTGAGCTCAGGGACTGGATCAACAGGCCACATCAAGGAATTGGAAAGGGGGCAAGTAAAAAACAGTCATGGGCCTGATTCAGTTCACAGGCCAGAGGTTCCCCACCCCTGTTAATAGAGTGACATCTCCTATTCCTTCTCAGTGGTTGGTTTTTGCCTTGAAAAATAAAAGTTTGTCACCTTCTGTATTTTAAGAATTTCTCATCTATAGTAACTATATGTCAGATGTTCCCAAAATGTTTGGACTCATGAACCACTGGCAACCCTAAAAGCTATGTGCAGCTGCAGGAGATGGCCATGGCCCAATGCAGCAGCATACTTATTGCGGGCTGGTTATGGAGCACAAGGTGGGCAACTCCTTTCCAATCAGCCATCTCCAAGGTGGGGAGGAAAGTGGGTATGGCCATTGTACTACACATGCCATGTGGCCAGCCCTTGTTCATTACAGTCATCCCCACACCCAGTCCTCCTCCTGCTAGAGATGGCTGTAGCACTGGCCGAGGCTGTTGTTGCCATGGATAGCTTACTAGGGTGGCCAGATATGCACATTTTAGATGACATCTACAGGTTTCAGGGCTGCATTGGAGCCAGTGCATCCCTGCAACCTGTATTTTTCATAAGTGTCCTCTAACATGTGCATATCTGGTCACCCTATAGCTTACTATGGCCTCGCAGAACAGCCTGGGCACCACTGGTTTATGCTATTAATATAAATTTCCAATTCCATTAAGTATCCTGTTATCTCCTTCACTATATCTAATGGCAGTGAGATCTTCAAGTTAATCACTGTGTGCAAGAGGAACCATATTAATTATTATTATTATTATTATAAACATTTATATAGCGCCGGTCATGTCCCAGGTCCTGTACAGAACATAGACATAGACACGGTCCCCGCCTGTGGCTTACAATCTAAAAGACAAGGAGGGGGAGACAGGGAAAGGGGACAGTGGGAGAGACAGGGGAGAAGACAAACAAACATTCAGGTGGATGCGAAGTCTCAGGTGCGTGTGCTTGGCTTGGTTACAATCAGGTTGGTTGCAGAAGTCTGCAGAGGAGGGCAGACAGTAAGTATATAGGGAACGACTAGCAGGCATTGGGAAAGGCGGTGAGGAAAAAATGGGACTTGAGGAGGGATTTGAAGGAGCGGAGGGAGGGGGCAAGGTGGATGTGGGCAGGGAGGGAGTTCCAGGCATGAGGGGCAGCAAGGGAGAAGGGTCTAAGGTAGTTAGGTGAGCAGGAGAAAGGACGGAGAGTGAGGGAGGGGACAGAGGAGGAGCAGAGAGCGCGTGCAGGAGTGCATAGGGAGATTAGGTCCGAGAGGTAAGGGGGAGCTTGGTTATGGAGTGTTTTGAACGTGAATACCAGGAGTTTAAATAGGATACGTTCAGGAAGGGGGAGCCAGTGAAGAGAGAAGAGGAGAGGCTGCCCATGGTAGAAGTGACAGACAGAGTGAATGACCTTGGCAGCAGAGTTTTGGATTGCGATAAGGGGGGACAGGTGAGAGTGAGGGAGGTCAGCAAGGAGGAGTTTGCAGTAATCAAGGCGAGAGATAACCGTGGCATGAACAAGGGTTTTGGCCGAGGAGGTAGAGAGAAAGGGGCGGATCCGAGCAATGTTATGGAGGGCGAATCGGCAGGATTTGGCAACAGAGTCAATGTAAGGTTTAAAAGAGAGGTG
>QEPC01006395.1:776511-794413 GCA_003113815.1 Sphenodon punctatus
AATCCCTCTTCAAGACCCACCTTTTCCTTGCTGCCTTTCCCAATGCCTGCTAGTCTTTCCCCTTACTCTTACTGTCTGCCCTCCTCTGCTGACTGCTGTTACCAACCTCTTTGTAACCAAGCCAAGCATACGCACCTGAGATTTCTCATCCGCTTGAATGTTTGTTTGTCTTCTCCCCTGTCTCTCCCACTGTCCCCTCTCCCTGTCTCCCCCCCCCTTTTGTCTTTTAGATTGTAAGCCACAGGCAGGGACCGCGTCTAGTTCTGTGTTCTGTACAGCACCAGGTCATACGACTGGAGCTATATAAATGTCTAATAATAATAATAATAATAATAAAATCTGTTAGCTTCATGGAGTGTCCCCTAGTTCTCATGCTACTTGAAAGGGTAAATAAACGTTCCCCATCTACTAGCTCCACTCTACTCAAGATTTTGTAAACCTCTATCATATCCCCTCTCAGTCTTCTCTTCTCCAAGCTGAAGAGCCCCAACCTCTCAAGCCTCTCTTCATACGGAAGCCATTCCAAACCCTTGATCATTTTTGTTGCCCTTCTCTGCACCTTTTCAAGTTCTACTATATCTTTTTTGAGATGGGGTGACAAGAATGGCACACAGTACTCAAGGTACTTCAAATCATAAACATCTCTCCTCGAGTGTAGACACTAGTAGACGGTGCCTATGAAATGTCTTAGGCTTGAAGGGCATGCTGGGTATCAGCTGATGCAAATATGCAGCACCCCAAACAATCCACTTTCCTGCTGAACTCCCATTTCCTGCGTGTAGGGTTGCCACCTATGTACATTTTTAAGGAACGCTTATGAAAAAATACATGTTGCAGGGCCTGCATTGGTGCCTAAGGTGCCAATGCAGGCCCTGCAACTTATATTTTTCAGAAAGTGTTCTTTAAAAATGTGCATAGATAGCAGCCTTACCTGTGCGACCCCAGTAAGGTGCTGCTGGTCTAGAGCTAATCTTATTAAGGTCATGTGTGCAAGCATCCCTAAAATTACATCTCTTTGAGCTTTTCCTGGGGTGGTGGGGATACTGCTCCCTTCTGCCCCAATAATAATAGTGGCGAAGGAGCTAAAGAGGCTGCCTTGGAGACAGGAAAGAGAGGCTCTATCTCTCTTTTTCCATGTCCTTTCCTCCTGCACTAATGGCTGGTGGGGAAGCTGAAAACTGGTAAAGGTCTCATCTAAGAGGGTTCATCCAGAGATCATTGCACTGTCATGGAAGGAAGGAAGATTCCACTCACACACACATATACATACACTCACATACATGCTGTCTTCTCCTTTCTAAATGATTTCATTGGCATTTCTCCTGGTTTTGGAACCATTCCTTGTCTCAGCCATTAATTAACTATTCTGCTTGCCTGTAAACAAGATCCTTATTAGATTCACAAGTGTGCTTGTTTCTATTTATACTTCTGCCTCATATTAATATTTAAGGACAAACTGTACAACTCCTGAGTTCTATCTCTCTCCCATTGTCTGTCTCCTTCCTGTATGTCCCCAACTCCTACGACGGCCTTCTCTGTCTTGTCAGTTTCTGTCTTTTTTACCCTGTAGGCCCAAATCCTGCAAGGTGCTGCGTGTTTCCTGTTCACAAAATCAGGTCCCGCCTTCCCCTTTTCCCTTAGTGCTTTTTGTCTGCCTTTCTGTCCCAAAGTCATCCTGGAATTTATCTATTCACTAGGGTGCAATCCTGTCCACATTGAAATTAGTGGCCCAGCTTCCAATGATTTGAATGGGTGAGGATTGCACCCTGGGGGGGGGGGAATTAAAGCACCAAAGAAATTTACTAGGCACCCAATTCTCACTGAAAGTCAAAAGGATTTAGGTGCCTATTTCTCATTTGTGGCTTTGAAAATCTTCCCCTTATGCTGAGATTGTTAAAGCTACACAAGAAATCTGAAGTCTTAGAAACAGGAATAGAACCAAACTCCTTCAGTAAGATTCCATAGGTACCCAATTCTCCTAAATGACTTTGAATCCCCACCTTGAGCCTTCCCCTGTTGCCTAGTACTAAAGAGAACTGAAATTCTGGAGTGGTTTATCCTGACCCTTGCTTTGTCCATTTAAAATCGTATCTAGTTATTTCTGTGGCCTGTGTTTTGGAGCTATAATATGTAGAAGTGAGGTCCTCTTTGCATTCTAACATAGCCTCTGTTAGGGGAGAAGGCTGCATTGCCTCTTGTGTGAGTGTGGGGGAAGGGGAACAGCTTTCTAATGTAAAAGTGCATTTTTATTGTATGTTTTACAAGTGCGTGCTTTATCATGGCACCTAATGAGAACCTGAATAGAAATGCAGAGAAAGCAAAAGAACGTCAGACTACTATTTAAACTAATTAACAGGAAATTAAATTAAAGTGACACACACATATATTCCAGCCTGCCTCGTCTAAGGGGAGAGAGTGCTGAGGAGATTACATTATTCACTTTGCCATCATCTCCTTTGTTCCCACGTCAGCCCCACCAATTACCTAGGAAGAAGTGTGGGGTAGAAAGACACTAAGCCAATAAGATAATTCTCATTTACATAATAATTTCCCTGCATTGTGCTTAATAGTCTGAGAGTAACTGTAAAAGTATATATAGAGTCCATTCTTGAAGAAGCTTCAATGCACTAATTGAAATTAAATTACATGGAACTCAATCTTTGTCTTCTGTTAGTCAGGAGATAATTTGTGAGCCCCATTTTTATGCGTTACCATTAATATTGATAAATGAACCACTGTGCCCTCTCTTCCCCCCAAATTGCTTCCCAGATGTGTCGCCTCTTCTCTCAGCTGTGGATGAGGCTGGAATGATATTTTTCTGCATTAAAATGCCTCATTTCGTACACACAAAATGCCATCCCTTAGCATTCGAGACAGTCATTACTACAGGTAGCAGTGTCTACTGGAGCCTCTCACTGTGGGTAATGCAACTGCATTTTCTTCTCAAATTTCCTTATACGCTATATAGCTCAATTAATCTGTCAGGCTGACATTTCCATTTAAAACAAAGTGGCTGAAGTAAGTTTTGGGCTAGATTGGCAGCTCGCGAAAGTCAAAGTTTCTCTGCATCCCCCAGAGAGGTGTAGCATAAGCCATAGTGGGGTGAGCTCCTCCTACTGCCTGACCCCACTGGATCGTCCTAGATGACCTGGATGAATGACTTCTTAGTATGAGTTGGTAACTCCACCTCTGTGGCTCATTTGCCCCATGGCTTCTCAGCTGAGACTGCCAGCTAGGGAGCCAATTAGTGCCATTTGTGATGTAAACACCTCTCCGCCAGGAGCTGGGTTGAAACCACTCATTTATTTCACATACGGGCAGAGGCAACAGAAATTTCCAAGCCCAGAAAAACCACACATGCTGAGAATTTAGGGCATCTCCATGGATTGTGCTGTTTACTGCCAGTTGTGAACTTTCACTAATGAGAAAAGTTGTTTGTTTTTTGGATTGTGAAAGCAGCTTTGACAGTGGGTGTAAACAGATGGATGGCAGTTCCAGGGGTGGTCCTGTTACCCCCGGGTTGGCTGATCTGTCTAAAGGGCACCCTCCAGATGTTCAGCCCGGAGCAGGCTGCAGCTGCTCCGAGGCAGCCTCACTAGCAGTGCTCCAGAAGATCCAGGAGCACGATGCACAGAATGGACTGGCTAGTCAAAACTAGGGAAACGGCCAAATGCAGCACTGCCGCCCATCTGTTGGGTGGACCCACAGTGCAGCTCCACGCCAATCCATCTGTGTTGCACTATGGAGTTACAGGCACCAGCCTAGAGTGTCAGGTGAGCACTTGCAACTCTATGGTGCAGGGGGTGGGGGAACTGTGTGGGCAGACAGCAGCCCAGGGATATTGCCCATCTGGTTTAATGTGTACCCAGGTGAATCTGGTAACAGACGGACATGGGGGTGGGCCCCCAGAACAGTTCCAGGCTCTGGCAGGCGCCCCGTCTGTCTAAAAACACCAGTGTAAAGCAGTGAAGTGTTGACTTGGTTCTGGAGCTAGAAAGATCAAGCCATTCTCATGTTAAGGAACAATACTTTTTTCTCCATTCATTGCTGCTGAAACAATGCCAATGTTGCTTTTGCTCTACATTCCTAGCTATTTAGCAAAGTGTTTCTGATAAACAAGTCTGCTCAAGGAGTGACTCCTTTACATGAAATGATAGGGGTCTGTACATTGCAGGGCACTATAAATATTTGCATAGGATGGGCCCTGATAATAGGGTGCAGCCCTTTAGGAACAGGTAGAGTAGAGGGGCAAGTATCTGCAGCTTGTTGGCAGAACCAGTAGGATGGTTAATCAGGACCTGGTAAGATGTATCAGGATCCATGCCGGAATAGCAATAACTGGATAGTCAGTGGGAGAGGCAAAGGCAAGGTGTCTATTTTGAAAGGTCAGTCTGAGAGAGAAAGTTATCAGCAAGAGGATTGTTCCAAAGGAGGTGTCATTGGGATAAAACTGGGTAATCTGTCTAGGGGAAGGCCAAGGTGAGGTGGTGGAACAAGTGGTGAGGCAAGGAGCAGGGCTGGCAGACTGTCAAGGGAGGAAGCAGACAAGGGGAGGAGCAGAGGTGGAAGGCTGACAAAGAAGGAGACAGGCAAGGTGAGGAGCAGAACCAGATTCTAGGGCAAGGTCAAAGGAACAAGGCATATGCAGCAACGAGCCAGACAGCACAGCAAGGTACCAGTGATGACTTGGGAATATCTATACCCCTACCAATCTAGGGATTGTGATTTAGAGGTGTGCACCAGGGGCCCATGTCATTTTCATTTTTGTTATTTAAATCTATTGTTTTCATAAATATCAAATTGTCATTTTTGCTTTTGTTTTCATTTTCCACTGGTTTCAATAGAAAACACATTTGTGGCTGTAACGTTTTTGTTTTTCATTATATTTGGATGAAACGTGGAGTGCTTATACCTCCAATGGAAGGCATTAAGTGTACCACATTCCAAAAAGATTGAATAAAGGAATCCAATTCTAGAAGCAGTCGAATTATATTATTTTGCAAAAATCTTCATATACATTTTTAGCTGTAACGTCTTTGCCTCACATTTAATGTAGGTGAAACTTGGCAAGTTTATACCCCTTCCCATATTTACTATCTCTGACAACTGTCAGGATTGGATAAAGGGTCCTGGTGGTATAAGCAATTAACTTATAAAGCAATTAAGCAATTAACATAAACTAAGCAATTAACTTATAAATGTATGTCTGACTGTAACATCTTTGTAGTCCAACAGTGTACATGAAATTTGGCAGGGCTGTATATCACACTTTCACAATAATCTCTGCCAAATATCAGAAAGATGTGATAAAGGGTCCCAATTTTATATGCCTGCACAGCATATGGAGAGGAGCCTATGCCAGATATTATCTTACATGTTACTGTGGTATAAGATCGGTTTGTGATGCCAATTGGCCAGCAGAAATGTCAACCAAATATCCTCATTCTGTGCTGTGACCATCCCAACCTCCCTCCCCCTGCCATGCCAGGTGCCTGTCTCTGACTGGCACTGCATGTGCTGCTATTTATCTGAATAATGGTCTTCAATGGGACAATCGCAATTGCTTATAAAATTATGTTCCTTTATCAGATTGTCCTGTAGTTTGGCAGAGATGACAGGAAAGGTATATGATACATTCCTGCCAAATATNCTGTCACAGTGCTGCAGGATGTGATTGTGATGATAATTGGCCAGCCTGGATGTGTAATCCATGTCTCCTGATTGCTGGGATGTTATCCCCAAAGTCCCAGTTATGTCCCTTCTATGCCCGTCTGAGCGCCACCCCTATGCCTGCCTCGAAGCCACCACCAATTGGTCCTGTAAAGCTGGAAGCATGCAGTATTTGACCAGTGAATGTGTCTGTCAGTCTTTTGGGTTTCTCCCCATCCTCCCTCCCCCTGCCATGCCAGGTGCCTGTCTCTGACTGGCACTGCATGTGCTGCTATTTATCTGAATAATGGTCTTCAATGGGACAATCGCAATTGCTTATAAAATTATGTTCCTTTATCAGATTGTCCTGTAGTTTGGCAGAGATGACAGGAAAGGTATATGATACATTCCTGCCAAATATCTTGTAAATAGGATAGAATATAAAAATGTTACATCTGGAAATGTATTTTCAAGTTAATGTCTTATACCATCAGGACCCTTTATCTACTCTTTCTGGAAACTGGCAGGTGTGTTAAGCTTGTGGAGGGACATAATATTCACAGGTTTAATACAAATTGAACAGATGATAAAGATGTTGTAGCCATGAATGTGTATGGACCTTTTCTTAAAATCACAACATTCAATTGCTTCTAAAATTGGTTTCCTTTATCTAATATTTTCAAAAATTCGTACACGTAGTGCTCTCCAGTGTTGGTATAATCTCCTCAACTTTCATCAGAATTGAATAAGAATTTGAAGAGTTCTAGCCAGAAATACATTTTTCAGTTTTTTCCCTTTATTTCAAAAACAAAAAGTTCATTTCATTTCTATTTTTTTATTATTATTTGTCATTTTTAAAATTGCAATAACAATTATGAAAATGACAATTTTCATTATCATTATTGTAATAACAAAAATGACATGCACATCCCTATTATGATTGTCCAATCAGAGCTGGTAGGGGCTGGTCCATGAGGCTCAAGAGCTGCAATGCTGTTTGTACAAACTGATTCCATGGTAGCTCTGTGGGTAAAAGGCCAGTTCTTCTGGAGCCAGAAGACTTGGGTTTGAATCCCAGGGACCCCAGCATTGAGCCACAGCTCAGTTCAGGGAACAGCTGGGAATGGAGCAAGCTGACTTTAACAGTCTTGCTGCTGCCTTGACCAGGAGAGCCAAGACTGGGACTCTTGGAATAAGGATAAAGTGGAAGATGATTTCACTGTAGATGAAAGCATTTTGGTGAGCTGTGGGCTGTGAAACTCTTATGGCCTGAATGGTGATATTGTTACAAGACCTGCACTGTGGAGCACCAAATCCCAGGAATGCCATTCCAGTGGACCATTATTGTGATGAAAGTCCACTCGTTTCACATTGCCTGGGGAGTTCCAGGAGCCCAACCGTCCATCTGGCTGATGAGCTCCTTTGTTCAGGGTGGAGCTACACCCCTTGCCTTGCTATTATACCTCTGCCAGCCTGTCCTGACTTGTCTCACCTACAGGGAACAAAAAGCCTACTGGAGCTTTTCATCCCATTGTAGGGTTGGTAGGGATGGGCGAACGAACACCGTTCAGATGTTTGGACATTTGGTCTTTCAGTTCGAAACCCGAGTTCAGGTTCGACTGTTCGGTTCGGCGGAGTTCGGTTTGTCCGAAGTCAGCCGAACATTCAAAAAAGTGCTATCGGATCCGAAACTTTTTCAGTATCGATATTTTTGGCCCTGAAACCACCCCTGGTGTCCACCCTGGTGCCAGGAAGTCTGCTCTTCAGCTGCCTCCCCCTTCCAGTCACATTTTTCCCATCCCCAAACTCATCCGAACTCATCCAAACTTTTCAGAACTGTTCGGAAGTTCGAGCGTTTGGTTCGGAAGTTCAGTTCGGTTGTCCGAACAGGCAGAGTTCAGGCCGAACTCCGAACTTCCGAAACGCATTCGCCCATCCCTAAGAGTTGGGCTCCAACCTCTCTGGACATGCTCAGAGGGTAGAACAATGTGTGAAAACAGTCATGACACTAACCACCCTTTAACCACCCTTGGTGGTTATTTATGCATGTTGCAGGGCTATATTGGTGCCCTATGCAGCCCTGCAACATGCATAAATGACCACCAAGGGTGGTTAAAGGGTGGTTAGCATCATGTCTGTTTTCACCCAATGATTCAAGTGGGGAGGAGTTAAGATTGCTTGATCTCCAGGCTTCTGGGATCAGTCCTGCTCCATATGAAGTGAGCAGCAGCTAGCATGAGGTGCCTGTGGATTTAACCTGAAAGTGAACTAGCGCTGGCTTGGAGATGTGGACTTGTAAACCCCCTGTTTTTACAAGTCCGCATCTTTAAGCCTGCACTAGTTCCTGGCTGGGGGGGGGGGGGGGGTAGGCATACCTCTCCTTTAAAAGAGGACACTTATGAAAAATACATGTTGCAGGACTGCATTGGTCCCTGCAGGGACCCAGGTGCTTACCCAGTGCCTGGCTGCTGTTGGAGACTGGATGCAAGCGAGCTAATTGAAATAAATCCAGACAAGACTGAGGTGATGATGGTTGGCCGGCCTTATGATCTGGGGTATATAAGAATCCCTGTTACTGATGGGGATCTGCCTCCTTTGGTCATTCAGGTTCGTATCCACTGCTGTGCCAGGTTGCGGTGGTGGCCAGGAGCACTTTTCATCAACATCATCTGGTAAGAAGGCTGCAACCTTTTATCATCCGATTTGGATTTGGCCACTGTCATCCATGCCTTCGCAACCTCTTGATGACTGTTTGGCAGCTGAGGCTGGTGCAGACCCCCCCCCCCCCCCCCGCCTTTCTGTTGGGCATGGGTCATCGAGAGCACATTACAGAGTCTGCACTGGCTGCCAATACTTTTCCAGGATGGCTTGACCTATAAAGCCCTAAATGGCTTGGGCCCCAGGTATCTGAAAGTCCACCTCCTCCCTTTATGTTCCGTTGCAGCCTCTGAGGTTGGTTGGGAGAGCCCTCTTGTGGGTACCACCTGCCCATGAAGTTTTCACAACAAGGTCACACAGAGAGGCATTCTCGGTGACTGCCCCACAATTATGGAACTCCCTTCCCTTGGAGATCTGCCTAAGTTCGAGCCAGCTCGTCTTCCAGAAGAGATGCAAGACTTTTTTGTTTGGCCAGGCACTTGGCAAGCAGGGACAGGGTTGTATGGGGGTTGGGTCAAGCAGTTAGGGATAAGGTGGGGTGGGGGTGGGGAGAGACTATGGGATTTTTTAGTTGTTTTATAGTTTTTTGCATTTTGTAAGCCACCCTGAACCTAACTGGTAAGGGTGAGGTAAAAAGTAGAATAAATAAAAATAAATACATAAATTCTGGATAGTCAAATGCTTAACTGATCAGCAGCCACATACTGTAGCAGTTAACTGTAATAATGAAAGCCACCAACAAAGTGACCACAATGCTAAAATACTGTTACTGGCTAACTGATGAGATAAATGGAAAAAATCAAAACAATTAACACACAACAGGTCAGAAAAAGGGAAATTTCAGGAAAAAAAGGAAGATGAAAAAGTTTACTTAATGTAAGGCTAGACTATGGTGAGGGAACCATGCCGTCTACTTACAGTGCCCCCATACCAAACACACTCACAAAATAAGATTGCACACTGATTCACTGTGTGCCAACTGCCAATTCTGAAGTTCCAAGCAGTAAGGAGGTGAAAAAGCACTAGACAGTACACCCTATTTTACTTTTGGCTGGGAAGCCAGTCCCTAGGCACACCTGGGCCAATAGCAAAGCTGCATCCAGCAGATTTGAACTTGGTATCTAGTGGGAGAATGCTTTAAACTTGAAACTGGAGCCTGGAGTAAACCAGAAAGGAATTAGCGCAAATAGGAGTAACCATTAAATGGCACAAAGTGGGGATTGGGGAAATGGTAATGTGGTCAATGTATGGTAATGCAGTAGCATGGATATAAGCTGAATAATTACTAACTAACTATTTAGTAAGTAATGATGTTAGCGTGGTTCAGATACCACACATCTGACTGATGGTTATTATTATCTGCATGGATGACCATTTCTGCTTTACTCCAGGGTCAGGCTGGAGCTCGTCCTTGCACCAGAAAATAGGATTATAGCGCTGGAAGACATCTTTAGGGTCATCTAGTCCAACCCTCTGCCTTGGATGCAGGATGCTGACTACCAGTACAGCATCCCTGACAGGTTGACTTCTGGGTGGCGAGGACAGCAGGCTCTCTGGCAATTATATATACCATATCCCCAAAGCACCTTAGCAACAAAAAGGTGCCTTGGATGGAGCCATTTACAAGGATTGAACTCTGGCCTCTGCCAAGGTTGCCATACCTCCCCTTTAATCCAGGACGATTATGAAAAATACATGGTGCAGGATGTCTTGATTCCAAGGCAGCCCTGCACCATGTATTTTTCATAAGTGTCCTGGATTAAAGGGGAGGTATGACAACCGTAAGAGTCTTGGACTCTGCTGCTTGGCTGAAAGAACCTTGTCCTGTAGCACTTAGGCACTAGCAGACTCATAAATCGTTTACAATCTTGGGTTAAAATGGAAGCTTCCCAAAAGGTGAATTTCCTGAGCAGAAAAAGTCAGTGTCTTCTTGATCCACTGAAAACCACTTGCCCAGGAGATAATTTTCAATAAAGCTAATCACATAAGAGACTCAAACCCTGATCCGTGCTTTAGATAAGTCACTGGCTCCAAACACCAAGAAAACATTCCTGAAAACCCCTTGTCAAATAGACTTTGTGCTAAAAAGAGCATCAGAAAGAGAGAAGCAGAATGTGTGTTAGGCCCTGAAGTTAATTAACCCAGGCACATGCAGAGGGAAATCTCCACTGCACACAGTTCAACTGAGTTCACGGTCTGGAAGAAACCATTAGAAGTCTGAGAATGACAGCAACAAGGAAGTGATCTTAAGCATGTCCTCAAATCCATGACCTCTGAGACTTCTTCTGGAAGCCCTGCCATTAAGTTTTTGCTCCTTAATAATAATATAAAAAATCTATTGCCATAGCAGAGAACAGAGGCTCCAGAGTAAGAGAGGCACAGTATGTTTAACGGTCCCTGCTTGGAGTGCATGCATAATGCCCTTGCTGCATATTTTTTAAGGCAGGAGTTTTTGTTAGAACCAGTTCTTCTTGGAGTCCATAAGAAATTATTGAATTATTGGGATTTAAGCTCCTGTTATTTAGTCCATCATACCTACCATGGTGGAAATGAGCCCCCTTTAAAAATATTGCAATAATTCGCGAGATTCGAGACAAGGGAGCAAGAGCTCGGGTGCTCTCGCTCCCCTATCGCAAATCTCATGAATTATCGCAGGTGGAATGGGTGGGTGGGGGAAGAGGTGAGCAGGGGGCAAGGCAAGCCCCTGAGCACCTGCGGGAGAGGGAGGAGAAAGGACTGAAGATTTACTTTCCTCCCTCTGGAGTCCATGGGGGAGTGGTCCCCTCCCGCGTGTCTCCGCACTGCTCTGCACCACTGTGGTGGGGGGTGGATCCCAACGCTCCTCGCTGCACTGATGGGCTTTTTACTTTACTTTACAGAAAATTTGTAACCCACACCCTCTTGCACATTGGCAACCCGGGGCGGTGTACATCATAAAACATACAATAAGATATAACAGTAAAATCATTCAAATACAATATATCATTGATATAAATAAATAAAAAGGGCACATAATGTAAAAACTATACTAGCGGCTAATAAACACCCCTCCAACCCTACCCACCCCCTCCTCTAAGGCCCGGTGGAACAACCAGGTCTTACAACATCTACGGAAAGCGGGGAGGTCTGGGGAAAGGCAGGCCTCCAACAGGAGAGAGTTCCACAGCAGAGGTGTGGCCACCGAGAACTCCCTCTCCACCGTCACCACCCAGTATACCCGGGGGACCTCAAGTTGGGCGCCCCCGGTCAACCACAGGGGTCACAAGATGACCCAGGGCTTGAGGCGGTCTTGTAGGTAACCAGGACCCAAACCATTTAGGGATTTATAAGTAATAACCAACACCTTGAATTGGGCTAAGAAGACAATAGGCAGCCAGTGCAGCATCCGGAGCACCAGTGTAATGTGCTTGCGGCGACCCATCCCCGTTAGGATGTGGGCCGCTGCATTCTGCACCAGCTGCAGTTTCCAGACCGTTGTCAAAGGTAGCCCCACGTAGAGTGCGTTACAGTAATCCAGTAGGGAGGTAATGAAAGCATGGATGATGGTGGCCAGATCCGAGTCTGAGACAATACGGCCAAAGCCGTTGCACCAGATGTAATTAGTGAAATGCTCCTCTAGCCACAGCCCCCACCGGACAATCCAGGCAGAGCTGTGGGTCGAGGAGCACCCCCAGACTACGGACCTGAGCGGCCGGGGGGGGCAAACCCCACCAATGATGGGAGCCACCACACCTCCAGCCCTACCCACCAACATCACCTCCATCTTGTCAGGATTCAGCCTCCGACAGTTCGCCCTCATCCAGTCCCCTACAGCTGCCAAGCACCGGGTAAGCACCGAGACTGCAGGGCCTGGGTCTCCTAAAAATGACAGGTAAAGTTGTGTATCGTCAGCATACTGATGGCATCGTACGCCAAACCCTCTCATGACCTTGCATATACACGTTGAACAGGAGAGGAGACAGACTAGAACCCTGCGGGACTCCACATGTGAGATTCCAGGGAGACAATGTACATTCCCCAAGAATCACGCATTATGTTCTCCCTACCAGGAATGAGCGGAACCATTCAAGAACAATTCCGTTCACCTGGACCCAGTCCCGTAGCCTTGCCACCAACATCCCATGGTCAACGATATCAAATGCTGCTGACAGATCCAATAAGATCAAAATTGAGGATCTGCCCTGATCTAATTCATGGCGCAGGTCGTCGACCAAGGCCACAAGTGCAGTCTCCATGCCAAACCCGGGATGAAATCCAGACTGCAAGAGATCAAGGAAACTGACCTGGTCCAGATGCCCCTGCAGTTGTTGCGCCACCACCCGCTCAATAACCTTCCCTAAAAAGGGAAGGTTAGAGATTGGCTGATAACTGGCCAGGGAGTCAACATTCAGCGATGGCTTCTTGAGCAGGGGTCTCACACCGCCTCTTTTAGATGGCTCGGCACCCTGCCATCCCTAAGGGAGGCGTTGACCACCCCGGCCAGCAACGACCTTAATATCTCCCGGCTGGCTTTCACCAGCCAGGACAAACATGGATCTAATTCACAACAGGTGGCGCAGACACCCCCAAGGACATCCACAGCATCAACAGACGACACCCACTGAAACTGATCACACAACAGACCAGACGGGGCTTCCCATAGCTCCGATACCTCCACTGTTGTAAATGCAGCATCGAGATCGTGGTGAATTTGAGCGATTTTATCCACAAAGAAATCAGCAAACATGTCACAGCGGGCACTGGAAGATTCCAGTTCTAGGTGGAGAGAGGCCGGACTGACCAGCCTCTGCACCACCCGGAAAAGCTCCACTGGACGTGATTTAGCAGACGCGATGAGGGCAGCAAAGAACTCTTCCTTTACTGCCTGCACCACGACAGCATAAACTCTTAAACTAGCTTTATGCTGCAATCGGTCAGCTTCAGTACGAGTCTGACGCCACCGTCGCTCTAACCGTTGTCCATCCTGCTTCATCTGGTGCAGGACCTCCGAAAACCACGGCGACCTCTGCCTTGAGCTCTCTGAAAGCAGACGCTTGGGAGCTATTTGGTCAATAGCCTCAGACAACAAGTTATTCCAGAAGGCAATGAGGTCATTGAGTTAGTGATCATCAAGATCGGATGGCATCTCCCCTAAAACATTCCGGAACCTCTCAGGTTCCATAAGTCTCTGGAGGTGGACCCAACAAACTGGCCCTGCACCTTTCCGGGGGCAGACATGTGCTAGGAGACTTGTCTGGAGGAGGTAATGATCCGTCCATGACAGGAGTAAGACCAATACATCCCCCCCCCCACTGGATCCCCCTCCTCAAGGCCGGTGCAGAACTTCAGGTCAAGGGTATGTCCTCCCTCATGTGTCGGGTCCTTAACCCTCTGAGACATGCCATGGTCATCATGGCATCCATGAACTCATGCTCTGCTCCCCCTAAACTGGCATCGGCGTGGATACTGAAATCCCCCAAGACCAAAGTCTTTGGGGACCGCAAGTCTACCTCCGATACCAGTTCCACTAGAGTGTGTAGGGATGCTGTGGTACAGGTAGGTATACCAACAGCAGCCCCAATCTGTATCCTGCCAAATCAATCACAAGGTGGACCCCCTCCATGCCCACAATGGTCTGCACCGGATACCACCTCACAGACCAAGTATCCTTAAAAACAACAGCTACACCGCATGCCTGCCCCTCTGATCTAGGATGATGCTGCACAGAGTACCCGACTGGAACAATGTCAGTCAGTATCGGCCCCGATTCAGGTCTCTGTGATGCATACGAGGTCCGTTGACTGATCCAGGATCAATTCCCGGATTGTTGTTGATTTATTAACAACCAACCTCGCATTCAACAGCAACAGTTCCAGACCAGGGGTCCCTCCGATCTTGATCCCTGTGTCACCTGCCTGGGGGCTTATGCAGGGAACCTGAACCAAACATCTACTTCTCCCTGCAGTTGGTTTCCACCTCCCAGAGAGATCATAATTTCCCCAGACCACCACTGGGGTAATGGCTGTGGACACTCAGTGGGCCCCCTCCCCCCGGAGGTCGTCCCACCGGACCCCCAAAGAAACACCCTCCCCCTCCCCCCATTACACATCTCCCTCACCAAACNCTGGGTGACCAAACCCACCCACCCACATTGGCCCAGGCCCCCCCGTTCTCACCAGGGGGCTGCATCCACTCTCCCCCAACCCAGTCCCCTCTCCTTCCCCACACATGCAGGGGGGGACCATGTCACCATCCACCGACCACCCCCCTAATATATACCCCAGCCAACTAAAGCCCGTGTCCTGCCTCCGCTGACCCTCACCTAAGGGCCGTACCCAAGGGCCCTTGGGTGCGGTCTTTAGGAACGCAGCCTTTGATGCATGGCCTGCAGCGACGCTGAGCCACCCTGCCCACCAGAAGTCTCCTGAGGAAGGGGACTAGCCCCCTAGCGTGTCCCCACCCCTCCTACTATGGAGGGGGGGGGACAGCTGTCCCGAGGGGCTCCCTCCCTCTCCCGTGGGGCAAGCCTACCTGGTTCCCAGCCCCCGATGCTGGAATGGGGTTCCAGCTTGTTGGCAGCGGCGATGGCAGCGGGGATTCTTGGGCAGCAGCAGCGGGAACCCTCAGGCCACCTGCCCAGCTGGAGACAGAGGCGGCAACACCGGTTATGGTAAATATTTCGGAGTTGCTCATTTGCTGCCAGGAGGTCTGTTCCTCAGTTTCCTCCCCAGAGAAAGATGCAGACTCACATCTCTTGTGGCAATAAGTAGCCTAGTCTCTGTCATAACACTCTTGTCCTCACAGGGCTCCACCCAGAGATCTCCCTGGCAGTGTCCTCAGGCTTCTTTCCAGTCCTTCAACACACACAGGTTTTTTACAAACTTATAGAAACATAATCTTGTTATCAATATTCCCTCCTAGGCTCCCTCCCTTCCCTGCCTGACTGCTTTGCCCAATAAGCTTGCCTCACCTAGCCTTCCCTGGTGATCCTTCCCGACTCCAGTTAAAAAAAAAGAAAAAGGAAAAAAAAGAGCTGGAGCATGCATAAAGCAATACTCCAGCCCTGGGGGCCCTTTTCAAAGATGGTGCTGGCAGGGTCAAGCAGTTGTTCTGCACATGCTCCCTGCAGGCACCTTTTCAAAGATGGCATCTGGAGGGCTGAGCATGTGCAGAACAGCTGCTTGACCCTGCTATTGCCATCTTTGAAAAGAGTGCCCAGGGATGTAGCATTGCTCTGTGCATGCTCCAGCTCTTTCCCCCCCCACTTCTTTTTGAACTGGAGCGGGGAAGCCCAGCAGCGTGGCGAGGAGTGTCGGGACTCTCCCCCACTCCACAGTGGTGCGGAGCAGTGAGGTGCAGAAGGGGACACACACACACCCCATGGACTCCAGAGGGAGGTAAGTAAAACTTCAATCCTTTCCTGCTTGCCCCCTCCCTTCCCCGCCGCGTGGGCCCCGGAGATGCTCAGGGGGCTTGCCTTGTCCTTTGCTCACCTCTGGGGGTCTCGCTGTCCTCCCCCCCGCACCTCAAAGTTCACTGGTTCTCAGTGAGAAGTTGGTGTTTCTCATTTCATCTCATCTCAAGGCGAAACGGGGGGACATCCCCCCCTTCTCGTCGAGAACCAGCAAGACGAGTTTCAGCCCTAACGCCTACCTAAAATATGCTACCTTGAGGATAAGATGAGGTCACCCTCTCTCCACTCCCCATGGATAAAATTCATTATTAATATAATTAATTCTGCTGGGCTTGGCTATTATGTCTGGACAGAAAATAGACTCTTTACTATGGCTGACAAAAGTTTGATTTTTCAGCGTCTTTATGACATATTTAGGCAGAATGACTTTTCTAACATTCGGGTAAGTAGGGTTGCCCCAATGTATGTTCATTGGAGCCCAGATGGCATGGCAGAATATTTGAAGTTAAATTTAAAGCCAAATCAGCATATTCAGATGGCTAGGCTGAGCCTAGAACAATTATTAACAGCTGTGACATTGGGGTGATGATTGGATATTCCAGACATAGCTAGAATCTGTCTATGTGCTCTCGGTATGGTGGAGGATTATATCCGCTATACCTTAGAATCTCTCTTTTTTGTGGAATTGAGAAAATTGTTGTCATCTCCTGCTCTCCTACGTGTAAAATATATGTCAAAGAATGAGAAGTTAATACGGCTTCATCAACAAACTGACAATGAGCTGATTTGCAGACCGGCAGCATTTGCAGTACGAGTAGCAGCAATTAGAATTAAACATCCCATATTGGGAGCTTGCATTGGCCTTCTGCTAGCTGGAGACGGGTAAGGTATTTATTATCCAATGACCAAGTATTAGTTGTATGCAAACCCCAAGAAGATGAGGTATCTCCCCTTCAGGGGCCAAGCATTTGCCTTATGCAAGCCCTATGAAGGGTGAGGCATTTATTAAACAGGGACCAAGCACCAGCCACATGCAATTCCCGAGAAGGGTGAGGCTCTAAATATTTAGGGTTTAATATTTGCTGTATGTAAATTTTACAAGTTAGCAGTCAAGTACTTTCCATTTGTTGGCCCCGAGTGGGGCAGGGTATTATTATTCAAGGGTGGGGTATGTAAGTCCTGGGAAAGGCAAGTTTCTATTATCTGTGGGGTGAAGTACTAGCTGCAAGTTAACCCGAAAGGGTTAGGGCTCTGTGGGAGGGTAATAATTTTGGTGATTTTTTTTATTTCTGTATGAAGTGTTTTTAAATTGATTGTACTGTTTTCTTTATTTGCCTCTGTTTATGTATGGAAATGGTAATGGTGATGGCCGAACCAATAAAACTATTATATATAATAGGGGTGGGAAGTTCGGTACATCCGGTATCCGATACTGCCGGTATTTTGCTGTACCAGCAGTATCGGATTACTCCAGTATTTGGGGGTACTGGTACCGGTTCCCAGTGCCGGATTTTTTTACATTGCGGCCATTGAAATGAATGACCGCAATGTAAAAAAAGAAACAAAAAAACCCCAACCACTTTCCCTCCCCAGTCCAGACTGCGCGGGTGGAAGGGGGAACACCCCCACCCACCCTGCCAAGCCTGGATTTCTTTTTTTTTTAAATGTCCCCTAAGTCCCTGCTAGTGCGGGCTCCGGGAAGCCACTGGCGACTCAGAGCCTGCACCAGCAGGTAGGTACTGTGGTACTAGGGTGATCCCTGGGGTGGTGGGTGGTTTAACACACCTCAACCCCAGGGATCACCCTACTTCCCCACCCAGGGATCGCCTACCTTTGGCGCTTCAAGCAGAGGCGGAGGCGGCAGCACAGCGGTCCGGAGGCTTCAGCACTTAGTTCCCCGGAAGGCCTAGAAAGTGCTGAAGCCACCAGCCAGTGCTGAAGCCACCGGACCGCCATGCCGCTGCCGCCGCCTCTGCCACCGCCGCCACTGCCCAGAGCACCAAAGGTAGGTGATCCCTGGGTGGGGAGGTAGGGTGATCACTGAGGTGGGGGGGGTGTTAAACCACCCCCCACCCCAGGGATCACACTAGTACCTGCTGGTGTGGGCTCTGGGTCGCCAGCAGCAGCCCGGAGCCCACACTAGTAGGGACTTAGGGTAAAAAAAATGTTTTTAAAAAATCCAGGCTGGGCAGGGTGGGTGGG
>QEPC01006395.1:802804-825234 GCA_003113815.1 Sphenodon punctatus
TAACCAAGCCAAGTACGTGCACTTGAGACCTCGCATCTTCATGAATGTTAGACCCCTTGTCTCTCCCTCTGTTCCCCTTCCTATGTCTCTCCCCCAGCTCCTCTCTCTCAGATTGTAAGCCCTAGGGGCACGGACCGTGTCTATTTTATTACTTTGTAAAGTGCCAGGTACACTGCTGGCGCTATATAAATGTTTGTTATTATTATTATTAATAATAATAATAATAATAATAATAATAATAAATAAAAAAGTTGTGTTAAATTGTTATATGTAAAGTACTCCAAGTGCTATGGCAGGGGGGCACTATATAAAATAATGACTATTATTATTCATTAATAATATTATTAATACATTTACATAAATCATCATATATTTATTGCAATTTAAAATGTCCCATTGGCAAATGTTGAAGCTGAGCTCAGGGGGAAAAAATTAAGGTTGGCAACCCTACTGGCAAGTTCATGGGAAAACCAGCCAGGTGGCATGCCTTGCTTTGAAGCCAGCACAGGGGCTGAGGGAAAGTGACTTACAATTTCCCAGGTCAGGTATTCAGCTGCCCAAATTTGGGCTCTAGTTGCAATAGCACCTCTGAGTCACAGCAATGGCACTGGATTACAACAACATAAGAATATGCCCATCAGTGCCACATTTGAACAGGTCCACGGCAGCAGCCTTACTCCTTCCCCAGCTTGCTGTGGGCAGATTGGGGCTGGAGGGGGCAGCGTTGCAGGCAGCTTGTCACAGATCAGCTGCATTGATCCTCTTGGTGCATCCATGGCACCACTGGACAGGGAGAGATCAGAGCTGCTGCTGTGGATGGACTAGGCACAGGGGGCAGGGGCTACTGCCTGCTGAACTAGCTGTTTGTCAGCAGGAATGCCAGCTCCAGGGCCATTCACCATTGCTCACCATAAGCTAGGGGGGTGGGAGAGGCTGCTGTTGGTAACCCAGCAGATAAGGAATCACTTACCAGCTGGAAATTAACTCAGACTGAATTTTTTTTTTTTTTAATGGAACATAACTTGGGAAGGCCCTTCATTAGAAACATCTTGGGGATGAAAAGTACAGTGATTTGAAGGCAAAATTTGATAGTTCAGATGAGATCACTTCATAAAAAGAATTAATCAGCTGGTAGGTTTGTCAGTAGTGGGACAATTTTGCCTTTTTCACTATCCATGTAAGACTCTGCAGAACAAATTTCTTCCTTGGGCTCAGTACGATTTATAACTTGTATACAATGTTAATTTGAGTTCCTCAAATCTTAAGCCCTTTTTAATCGGGCCTCTCACACATGCAGAAATCTGCATGTTCATGAGTGGGAGAGGCCCGTATGAAGGACACGGTGCATGCGGTGAGTGGGGGGGGCGTGCGCACTCCCGCCTAACATGCATCCCCACTCCCCCTCATCCCCACGCACGGAGCAAGTGGGGAAAACAGAGGTTGCTCCATGCATGGAGATGAGCGGGGGGTGAGTGGGGATGAGTGTGCAGCCATGTGCATGTCCCACCCACCCACAGCGCACGCACTGGTGCGCCCATGCACACACACACACCCCACCTGGCAGCGCTGTTTAAAAATGCCCTTAGTCATCTCTGAGATTTCTTTAATAGCTATCATAATCATTTTGGTTGATATGTGAACCTGGGGAGTAAATTCATTAATGGGTATTAGGCAAATAGATTGGGGATGTAACCTCTGACTTCTGGGAGTGAACAACAGGAAATGGAATGCTCCATTTTGATATTCTGGGTACTTCTCCAAAGCGATTAAGTGGCCACTGTTGGAGACAGAATACTGGGCTTGATGGACCATTGGTCTGTCCCAATATGGCACTTCTTATGTTCTTAACCTCAATTTCCCAACTATGTCTAAACCCCTGCATCCCTTTCGATTTGTCCCCAGTCTCAGTTAGCACTTAGCAAATGAAGCAAATTAGATTCTTCACTGCTTTGCTACAGTCTAGGGCTTTTTTTCAGTATGAAGAGCAAAGCAGCTACAGTAATCTTGCTAAGCATAAGAGATAGTACTAAGTTGTCGCAGGACCAGGATAAGGAGTGAGAGATATGTCACTGCAGGATGGAACCCTCTGAAGAGCAGGCCAGGCATAGGCCGATGTCTTCCTCTTTAAGAAGTCAAATGGCTAGTAAGCCAAACTGAGATGGATGATTGGCCCAGCTGGGAGTAGAAATGAGGCTGCTTACCAGCTGAGGGTGCTGACCAGCTATAAAAGGCAGAATCTGGAAGCTTGATGGAGGACCACCATGGAAGGGACTTAGGCCGTTTTTAGACGAGCGTGGCGGCGTCCGCGCTTGTTTTCAAAAAAGCCGGCAGCCCGTTCCATACGTGACGCTGCTGCCGAATACGCGCATGTGCGGGCGATGCGCTTCCATTTCCGGCCGCGTATGACCAGCCTCGATCACTGACCCGGTCAGTTCGTGCCCAGAAATGGATGCGTGTCGGCCGCGCATGCGCGTATTCGGCGGCAGCGTCACGTGTGGAACGGGCTGCCAGCTTTTTTAAGAAACAAGCGCGGGTGCCACCGCGCTCGTCTAAAAACAGCCTTAGAGTAGCAGGAGGAACCAGTGAGGTGATAACCTTGTGCTATTAGTACAATCAGGACCAATGCTATTAGGAAGACTACCAGGGAAGGGCCTTAGTCAAGTAGGCCTGAGAAGGTGACAGGCAGCCTTGAATCAATATAGTTGGGATTGATTGACTGGATAAGGCAAGTGAGGGCAGAGCATCAGGAACTGTCTAACCCAAGCAAGGGCAATACACAGGAAAGGGTGCAGAGCACTAAGTGTCTAGGAGAGGGATTCCCTGGGCTGCGGTGAATGAAGAGGCTAGAAGGAGGGAACTGAGGAGAGAGGCTTTCTTTTGAAACAAGAGACTGACAGCCTAGCAAGGTGTCAGTGGGAGGGGGGTAGGAAGGGGAGAAGCACCACCTGTTCACACCTCTTGCACACAAGGGAGCTCTGCTTGCGAAGTGCGGGGAAAGGAGGCCTGTCAGGATAGTGTGTGGGTCTGTTTGTGTGCTTACGCACTCTGAACGTTGACCCCTATCATCATAGGGCACAGAGCTGGGGAAGGAAAAGGGGTCCAAACTCACTACTCGCGCTTGCCAGGGGAATGGTAGGGCGGAGAAGTGAGGGAGGTGCCTAGTCCACAGGGGAGGGGTCCCAAGGTTCATGATAGGGTTCACGGGCTCACACACTCCAGAGGAAGAAGGAAAGGATGGTCCCAGGATGGGGGGGGGCCCAATCGGGCGAGCCCGCAGGCTCTCAGTCGCTCTCTCAGTACTCTGGTTATGGGGGAAACAGGAGGTCACACATACACAAATATTCCAGGAAAGATAGAGGCACGCTCTAACACAATAGCACACAGGGGGTAGGAAAAGGGAGGAACAAACAGCAATCCAAACAAGGTAGTCAATTTCACCACTTAGCTCAGGAGGGGGGCCAGTCTCTCCAGGGTTGTAGCTCTGTTCACCGGCACTGCTACACTTGCAGTGCCGGCCTTTGTAGTGCTGGATCCGCCTGGAGGCGCGCAGAGCGCCGCAACGGGGGGTGGGGCTCCAGGGCGTCTTGCCCGGTCCGGGAGCCATTTTCCTGACCGCTTTTTCCTTCGGCGCCTCCAGCTGGGGGTGCCTGTAACGGAGGCGGCGTTACACTCTGGGTGAGTGGAGCGGGGTTCCTGAGCCTTCGGGGGGGCCGCCGCGCCAGGCAGCGGCTGCGGCGGCTGACACAAGGAGCTCACTTCAGTTGTGTGGTTTGTGTTATACACTTTTAGACTTTGCACCTTTCAGTTAGAACAAATAAAGGAGCTCACTTGCTAAAGACTAGACAGAGTTGGTGTCGCTGATGTGAGGACCAGATCCTGAAAGGATTTATGGTGACTGGTCTTACATTTACTCTGGGGCTGGCCATTTTGAGCTCAGAGCAAAAGCTTTCCTCTTTGCTCGTCTCCTTTACTTCCTGTTCTCTGTGTGATTTCTCTGGAAAAAAGCAGCTGCTCTATGTTTCAGCAGCTTGTTCCCCTAGTGGGAATCAGCTGGAGATGAGTCATGGTGGCCTCTGGCCAGTCCTTCTCTGCTCAAATGTGATTCTGAAAGCTCCATGATTTTGGATATACAAGTAGTCATCTCTTTCAGGAGTAAGGTCTTTGTTTTGTCTTTCGGTCCTTTCTCACATTGGAATTTTATTTATTTATTTATTTATTTATTTATTTATTTTCTAGATTTCTATACCGCCCCATCCTGCCATGCAGCTCGGGGCGGTTAACAACAATAAAAACAGTATAAAAACATTTAAAACAAATATAAAATATATCAATAAAACAGGGCGTGGTACAATCATAAATAAATATATAAGGTGGGGGATTAAAAATCACCCCCCCCCCCCCCCCAAAGGCCTGGGCAAACAGCCAGGTCTTACAGTTCCGCCGAAATATCAAAAGGCTTGGGGCCAGGCGAGCTTCCTCCGGAAGGGAGTTCCACAGCCGCGGCCCTACCACCGAGAATGCCCGCTCCATCGTGGCCCCCCGCTTCACACGGGGGACCTCCAAGCGGGCACCCCCGGCAGACCGCAGGAGTCGTTCCGGGGCGCGAAGGGCGAGGCGGTCCCTAAGGTAAGAGGGGCCAAGGCCGTATAGGGCTTTATAGATCATTACTAGGACCTTGAACTTGGCCCGGCACACTATCGGCAGCCAGTGCAGCGCTCGGAGCACCGGTGTAATGTGCTCCCGGCGACCCGTCCCCGTAAGAAGACGGGCCGCCGCATTCTGCACCAGCTGCAGCCTCCGGGCCAAGAACAAGGGAAGCCCCACGTAGAGCGCGTTACAGTAGTCGAGCCGCGAGGTGACGAAGGCATGGATGAGGGAGGCCAGGTCCGGGCCAGAGACATACGGACGCAGCCTACGTACCAGATAAAGCTGGCGGAAGGCAGCCTTAGCGACTGCCTCCACCTGCCGCTCCAGCCGCAGGTCTGCGTCCAATATGACCCCCAGACTCCGGACCTGCTGAGCTACAGGGGGGCAAACCCCCCCAATCAGGGGGGCCACCACCCCCTTCGCCCTCCCCACCACCATCACCTCCGTCTTATCTGGGTTGAGCTTCAGTCTGCTCCGCCGCATCCAATCCGCCACGGCCTCCAAACATTGGGATAGCACCGAGACAGCAGGGTCTGGGTCGGTAGAAAACGAGAGGTACAGCTGAGTATCATCAGCATACTGGTGACATCGCACCCCGAACCCTCTCACGACCTCCCCCAAGGGCTGCATATAGATGTTAAATAATAATGGAGACAAGATCGATCCCTGCGGAACGCCACACGGTAAGGCGCGGGGGCTCGATGTTTCCTCCCCCAACACCACCCGCTGGCTCCTCCCCGAGAGGAATGAACGGAACCATTCAAGAACAGTCCCGTCCAGACCCCCCCGGTCACGCAGTCGTCTCAACAGCAGCCCATGGTCCACGGTGTCAAAAGCGGCCGAGAGATCGAGCAGGATGAGAAATGTCGAACATCCCGCATCCATCTCCCGGCGGAGGTCGTCCACCAAGGCCACCAACGCCGTCTCGGTGCCATAGCCGGGGCGGAACCCAGATTGAAACGGGTCAAGGAGCCCGATATTATCTAGATGACCCTGGAGCTGGAGCGCCACTGCCCGCTCAATAACCTTCCCTAAAAAGGGAAGGTTAGAGACAGGTCGGTAGCTGGCGAGCGCGTCTACGTCCAACGATGGTTTTTTCAGCAGGGGGCGCACCACAGCCTCTTTTAAGCAAGGCGACAACCTCCCCTGCCGAAGGGACGCATTCACCACCCTCGCCAGCACCGTCCCCAACGTCTCCCCGGAAGCTTTTATTAACCAGGACGGGCATGGATCTAGTTGACAACACGTGGCCCTCACAGACCCCAGGACATCCACCACATCGGCTGGCGTCACTTCCTGAAACTCACCCCATAAAGATGGACCAGACGGACCCTCCGCCCCCCCGCGCTCTTCCCCTACTGCTATCAACCCAGCGTCGAAATCGGCCTGAATCCGAGCGATCTTGTCTGCGAAGTAGATGACAAACTCCTCACAGCGGGCCCGGGACAAGTCCCCATCCAGGCGGAGGGAGGCCGGACTCACCAGCCCCCGCACCACCCGAAACAGCTCCGCTGGACGCGACTTCGCAGACGCTATGAGGACGGCGAGGAATTCCTTCCTCGCCGTCCTCACAGCCTCCACATAGGACCGCAAATGGGCCCTATGGAGAAGACGATCGGAGACAGACCGAGTCCGACGCC
This sequence comes from Sphenodon punctatus, assembly GCA_003113815.1. Taxonomy (NCBI): domain Eukaryota; kingdom Metazoa; phylum Chordata; class Lepidosauria; order Sphenodontia; family Sphenodontidae; genus Sphenodon; species Sphenodon punctatus. The sequence continues at coordinate 809,092 of QEPC01006395.1, forward strand.
AGCGTCGCTCTAGCCTCCTGCCCACACGCTTCATACACCGCAGCCCCTCAGTAAACCAAGGGGTCCTGCGGTGACGAGACCGAGGCAGAAGGCGCCTCGGAGCCACCCTGTCAATGGCCTCCTCCAGCAAGATGTTCCAATGCCGGACCAGCTCATCCACAGAGTGACCGTCCACATCCAGGGTAAGCTCCCTCAGGACCTCCTGGAACCGCTGGGGTTCCATCAGCCTCCGAGGGCGGACCATCCTAACTGGTCCCTTCCCCTTCTGGAGGGGGCGCGCTAAAAGACCGGCCTGAAGGAGGTAATGGTCCGTCCACGACAAGGGCACCGCTGTCACCTCCCCCACAACCGGACCCCCCGCCTCAAGGCCAGAGCCGAAGATCAGGTCGAGGATATGTCCCCCCACGTGGGTCGGGCAGATCACCTCCTGGGACAAGTTCATAGTTGCCATGGCGGCCATGAACTCCCGCTCCGCCCCAACAAGGCCGGCATCGGCGTGGACGTTGAAGTCCCCCAGAACCAAAGTCCTGGGGGAGCCCAACACCACCTCCGAGGCCAGCTCCGCTAGAGCGGTAAGGGATGCCGCCGGGCATGAAGGGGCCCGGTACACCAGCAGCACCCCTAGCTTGCCCCCAGCCAAATCGATCACCACGTGCAGAGCCTCTACACCCACAATCTCCGGCACTGGATACCTCCTAACAGGCCAGTCTTCCCTAAAAACAATAGCTACGCCTCCTCCCCGGCCGCTCATGCGGGGCTGATGCTGCACGGCATACCCAGCTGGAACCAGATCCGCCAAAGTTGGACCGGCCAGATCATCCAGCCAGGTCTCCGTGATGCAACTTTTTAGGCAACAAAAAGCTACAGCAAATACGGTGTGTGATCCAGTTATGTTATGTGTGATTTTTTTATGAACCCTTCTACTATGTGGTAAATCAATGACTGAGAAAACCCTTGCATGGATCACCACATGGAAGAAGCATAATTACTTCCCAACATTTTGAGCATCAAAAGAGGGAAAACCACTGCCTCCTCAGCCAGTAAGTTCCACCCCTCAGCCAACCAGCTCTGCCCCCCTCCCCCACACTCCTCAAAGTTTATAAAGAGGGACAGAAGCTCGCCTGCTTATCATTCCACTTGGTTTGTTTTCATTCCAGTCGTCTCCCCATTCCGCTCAAGTGCTTTTCCTGGGAAGCAAAAAGGAAAGAGGTGCCTAAAGCTGAAACACTGGTCTCTCTCTCTCTCTTCTGAAAGAAGGACCTTGATCCCGAAAGAGGGTGTAGCAGGGCGAGCTGGCCCTGCTCAGTGGGTTCAGCTCCCCTGCTCCTGGCCAGCTAACCCTCTCAGCTGTAGTGAATGGAGGGAGATGATGGTGGTCAGCTGAGTCTGGGGAGGTCAGGCACCAGTGGAGAGACTTTTTAGAAAGCTCCAGTTCTTTGCAAGAGGAAGCCTAGTAAGCGGAAGGCTTACCTGAGGGAAGGTTGTAGGAGCTGCCTTCAGGCTGGGTCTGATATGTCTTGGAGGTATTCCCTGGAGCAACGAATGGTGATTGGTGTTTGTGACGCTGAAGTCCACTGCTAGGCAGAAGCCGTAAGTAGAACCCTGTGGGGAACGGGGAGAGAAGAGACTGGACAATAAAAGCAGTTGTTTAAGAACTCTTGAGTTTGGTGCCTGATTCAGGGGAAACTGAGTCACAGGCCCCTCTTCAGGGAGCAAGCTGGGGTGAACTTGCCACAGAGGGACAGTGGGATTCAGCACCCAAAAAGGGACTGTCCCTGTTGGGAGGTATGTAGAAGTGTTCATACATGACAAATAAATCCATAGCGAACTACACAGTGCTTTCCGTGGGCTTTACTACATTAAGTTACAACACATGAAAGCACTTTCATTCCTCTCTGGCTCTTATGCTGTAGCATACTCTGGAGGTCTGCACTTAAAGCTTAACTAAAATTCTCCACCACACCTTTGCATTCCTGCTAGCAGATGGCTTCAATAGCATTTATCTTATTCTAATTCCCTGGCTGTGACTCAGTCAGAAGGAATAGTGCATGACCATAGCATTTCTGTCACATAAGACAGCCAGAAATATAGGCAATATTTCCTCAATGTGCTGACATGGTGACTTGCCATGTTTTGCTTTGGCTGATTTTACACAGTAAGCCACTTCCATATTGACACAAGCTGCTCCCCTCCCCTTTAGCTAAAACGTGTTATTTAGTTTCAGGTGTCATTTAGAGACTCCAGTCTCCAAACACAGGATGGTAACAATGAGGGGAATACTATCCCATAATACAGCTGTGGCCCATGAAAGCCATGGTGCGTGGTATGCAGAATTGGGTGCACTACAGAAAGGAGGGCTTTGGTTCTTGGTGCCGTGTGGCCGTCTCCTGGTAGCTGGCTCTTCCTCTTACCTTATAAATGGAGATTGTGCCCATGGGGACTGAAGCTACCTATTTTTTGCAGCTGCAGCCCACCCAGAATGAGCATGCTCTGCAGCTATGTCTGGCTTTTGTTTCAGGGATGCAGCTAACATGGAACAAGGTGGGTTCAGTTGAGACTGAGTCCTGGACTTTAGGGGCGCCCTCTGGAAGCAGTTTGAGCACTGTTAAGAAATTGTCAGAGTGGACAGGGGAGGGGGCATGGCCAGCACTCGGCCCCCACCCACTCTGAAAATTTCCCAGTGGTGCTCAGGCTGCTTGCAAAAGGCCCTGGAAAGAAGGAAAATGCCGAAAAGGCTGGAGTACTGGTCATGCCAACTCTTAAAACTTCCTAGTAGGGTTGCTGCCACTTCGGGTAGCCCTCTGAAGTGGTACATACCACTCTGGGGCCCTGGAAAATAGCAGTGTGGGGAGGTCAGATCTACAGTCCTAGGCCCAGGGATGGGCCTCGGACTACTGATCCATTTCCCATTTACTTCAATGGAAAAATCAAAATCTGGATCTGTAATTAATCCAGAAACTATAGAGCTGAATCCATTCAGGTCCTACTATGCCACTGTTGCATGTGGTGATATTTCAAGGGCTGGCAGTGAGTTTGTTGGTCCAAAAAGTTTGAGAACTCCTGCTAGAATACACATTCTAACATGCACTGGCTCTGAAAATCCTGAGTTATGTGAACGCATATATGTAATGAGCCTTGTATGCTACACTCCAAGATGACACACAGGTTTGTGGCAGGGTTATCAAAAATAAGCAGACGAGTTTCCAAAGGCTTGGTAGTTCAGACCCATTCAGATAGACACTCAGATGTTTGATCTTTGTTTTGCCAGGCATTTGGTGAAGGGGGTGGGGATTTTATGGGGTTTGTTGTTTTGGGTTTTTTTGCCTGGGCCTCTTTTGGGGGGATTTAAATGTGATTTTATGGTATGGGTATTTGGTTTTTATTTTTTATTAAGTAATTTATTATATTATTATTATTATTTATTATTATTATATGTTGTACATCGCCCTGGACTGGCATTGGGCGGTAGGGGACAGGGAGTGAGGGGGAGCGGTATAAAAATGTTTTCATGAATAAATAAAAATAATCTATATGTGTACATATCTAATGCATATACATGAGTCCACCTAGGCATGTATGCTTGAGCAGTGCATTCTCACATTGCAAATACTGTGGCGATACACACATGCACGCATGCACACACTTGCAGGACAATCCTCCGCCATTGACTTTAATGACACCTTAGCAGAAGGCTTAGAGATACTCCTGTGTTATATAACAATGCATTTCTCATCATACTGTTTCCACAAACAGACTGTTAGGAACTAGGATTCTAATGAATAATGGAGAAAACAAAACAAAACAATACAGTGCTACTTTTATATCCCCATCATAGCTGTATTTCATCTCAGAACTCTCTCCGCTATTTAATAGCCTCTTCTACCCAACAGACTGCACCTGCTTTTACTGACACTGTTGTGACTGCTGTCTAATGTAAGGCAGGATGAAACTCTCAGACTGGCCACAGACTGAGCCCCTAAGGGAGTTTTGTTCCTTTCCCTCCATCTCTCTAATTCTCTTTGGTTAACTTGGGGGGGGGGGGTGTGGGGGTGGAGGGAGAAGGGTATGGGATAAGGCAAGGCAGGCTAATTTGGGCACAACTCTGACATCTGCAGAGTTACCCTCTCCTTCTTTTGTCAGCTGTGTAGTGTCTGACTCACTCCCTTTGTTGGTGCTACAGAGATTCCTGTTCCTTGTGATCTCTCTTGTTATAAATGTACAGTTCTGCAGAACTCATTGAAGTCTGTCTGTGTCTTGCTATTGCACATCCCGAGACCAATATTAGCCGTGAGGATAGATTCTGAGTTGTTCCTTTAATTGATCCTAAATGTTCTTCCCTCTAATTCCATTGGTTTTCTTCTTGCATCTGGTATTTGGAGAAAAGGTAAATGTAACTGATGGGACAGGCCTCAATCCAAAACAGCCTCAACATTGGTTAGTTTGTTGGGAAGGATTCAGAAACGGATAGAGAATAAAACAGAAAATATAATGCCACTATATAAATCTATGGCTGTTTTTAGACGAGCGCGGCGGCGCCTGCGCTTGTTTTCAAAAGAGCCGGAAGCCCGTTCCACACGTGGCGCTGCCGCCGAATACGCGCATGCGCGGGCGATGCACTTCCATTTCCGGCCGCCTATGACCAGCCTTGATCGCCGACCCGGTCAGTTCGCAGCCGGAAATGGATGCGCATCGCCTGCACATGCGCGTATTCTGCGGCAGCATCACGTGTGGAACAGACTGCCAGCTCTTTTGAGAAACAAGCGCGGGTGCCGCCGCGCTCGTCTGAAAACGGCCTATGATGCAACCACATCCGGAGTATTGTGTGCCGTTTTGGTTGCCTCATCTAAAAAAAGATATAGTAGAACGGCAAAAGATGCAGAGAAGGGCAACAAAAATTATCAAGGGTATGGAACAGCTTCCGTAAAAAGGGAGGCTTGATACGTTAGGGCTCCTCAACCTAGAGAAGGGACAACTGAGAGGGGATATGACAGAAGTTAATAAAATCATGAGTGGTGTGGAACAAGTAAATAGGGTGTAGTTATTTAACCTCTCAGACAATACTAGAACTAGGGGACACTCCATGAAACTAACTGGCAGCAAATTTAAAACAAACAAAAAGGGTTTTTTTCACTCAGCATTCAACCAGCTTGTGGAACTTGTTGCCAGAGGATGTTGCGAAGGCAAAAAACATAGCTGGGTTTAAACAGCTATGGATAAGTTCTTTGAGGATAGATCCATAAATGGCTGTTATTTAACTTCATTAGGCAATGTAACCTCTGACTTTGGGGAGCAAGGAGTAAATAGCAGGGAATAGTTAAAACCAGTTGTAACACTCTGTTAAAACCTGTTGTGCACTTCTGTGAAGCAACCAAAGGTGGACATTGTCAGAGACAGGAGGCAGGGCTTGATGGACCATTGATCTGACCCAGTACTGCACTTTTTTGTTGCTGGTTCCTTCACCAGTCTGCAATGCTTTATCGACAGTTCAGTTTATCAACTGGCTCTGGTCTTGGTCCTCCTTCTGACAGGCCCAGGGTAGCCTCCCTCTTGCAGCTCCTTGACCTTACTCCCTTCTGTTTGAGGACTTATGGGGCAAGTTTCCTTCCAGCTTCTTCCCTCTTCTGTCTGAAGACCCCAAAGGCTAATTCCATAGCTCTTCTCTGATGATCTCACTCTGAATTCTCAACTCAGGCTTATAAATTTATTATCCACCAGATTTATTATCCGCGGTTAATATCTGGTAGTCCAGATAGTTTGTTGGTTATCTAGTAGTTATCACGTTACCGCAAAGGTTAACTGCCGAACCGTAATATTGGATATTACTATTTACTGTATTATTACATCCCGCATTACTGCATAACCAAACCAGGTCCAGAGGGAGTGAGGTTTTCTTTTTTCAAAAGGTGGGTAAATGGTAGATAAAGCAATAAACAGTAATCCAGTTAACCAGATAGCCCCCGGTTGCTAACCGGATACCTTGGTGTCCAGCTGGATACTGGATATTGGCAGATACTGCAATATCAGGCCGGCTACTAGACTCGTTTCAGCTTTATTCAAGAGCATGGGTGACCTTAAACTATCTTTAGACTCACCAGACCTATGTTGAATGATGATCTGTTTTGCCAAGATAACAAAGAGCAGCATAAAGGCTACTGTAATTTTACACCAGCTGTCAACAGTCCAAAAAGGTCACTACAGCAGCTGGGATCAGTAGTATGTGTGCCCCACCCACATCCTGTTCCCCCGGCACCTTCGCTTCTCATTTCTACCCTCTACCAATCTGCCAACAGAGAGAAAGTGGCCAGATAGAAACTTCTATCAGCCCTATACACCAGTGGAGATTCCCTTATAGTGGGGTGATCTTCCCATGGACTTCTATGGCAACACAAAACAGCTCTTACACTGGCATTAATGGCCAAAGAGACTGTAGAAACTGGGCTTATTGGAAATAAGTAGAAAGAAGACTGCATAAACTGGGCTTATTGGAAATAAGAACTGGAGGAGCCTTGTCTGATCAATGAAATATTGCAAGGATCTGTGGGGAAATTGTTTCTTTGCTATAATGGAGAGTTGTGGGTTGCCATGAATGCAAGGGTGTAGCTATAATAGGGACAGATGGTGCAGCTGCACTGGGGCAGGCTTCTCTGATGCAGTCATGTCATCTGCCACTGGGAGGAAGGTGGGGGTAGAGTGGGCCCATTTTGTCTTTTGCCCCAGGGGCCATTCAAGCCTAGCCTCACCCTGTATGAATAGCCGCGAAGTGTGGTAAAACATACCTCTATCTAATGGGAGAGTTAGGGAGTTTATAAACGAGACAAAAATGGTGTCTGATCCCTTTTACAGCCGCCATTATTTTTGTCCGTTTAAATGTTTGACGTGCCCGGCAGCAGCGTCTTTCCCACGTCCAGCCGGCCCGGCGATCCTTCCCCCTTAGACGCGGATCGCCGGTGTGCCGACTTTAACCCGCATTTCCGGGTCACGCGGGCAGGGGCGCACACGTAGAGACGCTCCGCAAGGATGAGCATGTGCAGTTACTCTCCGGGACGCGTCTGATGCTCTTTTAAACATCAGACACGTCACGGAGAGTAAAGCGGGGTTTAGATGCGGGGTTGAGCCCCCTCCCGCTTGGGAGAGGGCTCGTTTATAAACGCCCTTAGTGTGTGTCCATCAAATATTCCTATGTTACTAGGGGGTCCGTAAAACCATTTTGCATGGGACTCCAAATTCCCTGGGATCTGACACTGATTGTTGCAGAACTGCATGTACACCCCCCACCCCTCCTATTTTTCAGGAACTTGTAAGGAGCAGAGAGAGGAAACACAGAAAGCAACAGAAAGAATAAAAGGAGGAAAAAACACAGTGCAAATTCTCTGTGAAAAGCTCAGTCTCAGTTATTTTCATCCACTTTCATCCCAGCAACCTGCCAAATGGCTGCCAGAAGTCCCAATGCCAGCAAGTTTTATTTTAATCCAGCAAATGCAGGCCAGACCACTCGCACCAAATGCCATACAGATGTTCATCTCAGAAAAGACAGACAACACCTGGGACGTGAATGCTCAAACACCATTCAAAATATAAATTAGGGGCTAGGGGCAAAAATAGTTGTATATAACAACCTCGAAGGCTAAGGTTGCATTGGCAAGCGGCACAGCTAGAGGCAATGAGTGGAACTCACACCATTGAAGTTAGTGGTGCTGTGTTGATCTGAGTACAGCATGGTTCCTTCTTTCATATTAGATCCTGATCCTAACCCTTACTCTTGCTGGTTTGTTAGGGGTGGGCATGTCGTTTTCTTATATCAATAACAAAAATGAAAATTTTCATTTTCATTTTTGTTATTGCAATAACGAAAACAAAAAAAAAATAATAACAAAATCAAGAACGATAACAAAAGTCATTATTGATTTCGTTATTGCCTGGCAGGTGTTTTTTTGGAGGGAAATGTGGAGAGGGGAGGAGGGAGCAGAGATCTCGGAGCCAGAAACAGTGTTGAACTCTTGAACTGGGAGGGGAAGGACCTGATGGATATATCTGTGGCCAATGAGCAGCGCAAGCAGATCCCAGCAGTTGAATGGCACTCTGTGATTCCTCAGTGCCTCTGCCTCCCAGAACCAATCAGGAGGGCTCTGGGGGAGGGCACTGCAATCCTTAATATTGAAGGGCTGGGCTGCTTCACTCTGTGTTTGCTCTCTTGCTTGTCAGGGTACTTGCAGAAGCTGCTGGTGCTTGCACTAGAAATCCTCCCATAATCCTTCCATAAGGGAATATATCCCTTATTCCCTTCCCTGCCACCCAATTCTTATTCTTTAGGTACGTATATACACACACACACACACACACACACGTGATAGTAGATATACCTCTGAGTTTTCCTTTTCCTTTCCCCTGTCTGTCTCCCCCTGTCCATATATTATATAGATATAGATATTAGTTGTATATATATAAGATATTTAGATAGTTACTAGGCTGTTTTATTATATATATTATTAGAAGCATTTAGCGCCAGCAATGTCCTGGCGCTTTACAGAGAATAAGATAGACATGGTCCCTGCCCGAGCGCTTACAATCTAGAGACAGGGAGGGGAGACAGGGAAGGGGGAAGAGAGGGAGAGACAAGGGATGTGGCAATCATGAGGATGCGGGAACTCAGGCAGGCACAATGTATCTAAAGCTGCAAAGTGCAGCATCTTCTACTAAATGTGGAGAACAAAAGCTCATGGAGAGAAAATGTGAGCACAAAGGATCTGAAAAATAAGGGTGGGGGGAAATGGGTCTGTTACGTTAAGGAAACATGCCAACGTTAAAGATACTAGGTTAAAGAGAATGTGGATTGCTTTCAGACTCCTGACAGACACCAAGGAAAGGCCTTCATGGTAGAGTGAGGGCTGCCAAATTAGTTTGCCAGCGGAGCCCGCAGGCACAAACCAACATATGACTATCTGGATGCGTATCTGCAGATACGAATTCCAGAAGGGCCCTACCTTTAACCAGCTTGGCTGCCGTCCTCTGCGTATCTAGAAGCTTGTCAATCACTCGCCGCTGTTTCTCTAGGCTCAGCTTCAGCATGTTCCCCACCATGCCTACACCCAGCACTTTTAGCAGCTCCTTGGTGACCTCCTCCATCTCTTGGATGTATCTGCTGACAGCCATCGCTGGGTAACTCGTCGGGATAATGGGGGGGAGGAAGAGAATCCGCCATTTCAAAATCCCACCTTTTAGAACTCTTTGGCCCTTGGGCCATATTCAGCCCACGGTGGGGTTTTTATTTTGCCCCTTTCCAATTTCTTACCTGGAGCCGGTCCAGTATGATTATAGAATAGGAACATTTTGTATTATACATAGGTTAGGTTTAGCTTATATTCTGTATGTATTATATAATAAAACTACATATGTGTGCAGTATGTATTATTATGTGCAGTTCTTTCTGTATCACAATGAGAAGGGGAAGGAGTTCAACTTCCGGCAATAATTCTTCACTGGCACATGAAATCAATACCGATACCAAAAATAAAATCCTCGTTTGAAATCGGTACCGATAACAACACCAATAATGAAAAACATTTCATTATTAATGAAAACAATAATTTTAATAACAAAAATGGTAACAAAACACGGCATGGGGCTCTGGTTCACACCCCTACTGGTTGTAGAGTGTCAGACCTTAGCTGGTAGAAATTAGCAGAAGTCTATTGACTTCTTTGTAGCTGCATTGGACCAGTGCATTCAGTAATAAACAACAACAACAATAATTTAATTTATTTATTTATTTTACAAATTTATACCCCGCCCCTCCTGCAACGCAGCTCGGGGCGGCTTCCAGCAATAAAACAATAAAATACAATAAAATTCATTTAAAACAATTAAATATTAAATATTAAAAATTAAAACAGGGCTAGACAGGTAAAAACAAATGGGTAGGGGACTAAAAAACTCCCTCCCCCCCAAAGGCCTGGGCAAACAGCCAGGTCTTACAGTTCCGCCGAAATGTTAAAAGGCTCGGGGCCAGGCGAGCTTCCTCCGGAAGGGAGTTCCACAGCCGCGGTCCCACCACTGAGAATGCCCTCCCCATCCTGGCCCCCCGTTTAACACGGGGGACCTCCAGGAGGGCACCCACGGCAGACCGCAGGAGCCGCTCCAGGGCGCGAAGGGCGAGGCGGTCCCTAAGGTATGAGGGGCCAAGACCGTGTAGGGCTTTATAGATCATCACTAGGACCTTGAACTTGGCCCGGCACACTATCGGCAGCCAGTGCAGAGCTCGGAGCACCGGTGTAATGTGCTCCCGGCGACCCGTCCCCGTAAGAAGACGGGCCGCCGCATTCTGCACCAGCTGCAGCCTCCGGGCCAAGAACAAGGGAAGCCCCACGTAGAGCGCGTTACAGTAGTCGAGCCGCGAGGTGACGAAGGCATGGATGAGGGAGGCCAGGTCCGGGCCAGAGACATACGGACGCAGCCTACGTACCAGATAAAGCTGGCGGAAGGCAGCCTTAGCGACTGCCTCCACCTGCCGCTCCAGCCGCAGGTCTGCGTCCAATATGACCCCCAGACTCCGGACCTGCTGAGCTACAGGGGGGCAAACCCCCCCAACCAGGGGGGCCACCACCCCCTTCGCCCTCCCCACCACCATCACCTCCGTCTTATCTGGGTTGAGCTTCAGTCTGCTCCGCCGCATCCAATCCGCCACGGCCTCCAAACATTGGGATAGCACCGAGACAGCAGGGTCTGGGTCGGTAGAAAACGAGAGGTACAGCTGAGTATCATCAGCATACTGGTGACATCGCACCCCGAACCCTCTCACGACCTCCCCCAAGGGCTGCATATAGATGTTAAATAATAATGGAGACAAGATCGATCCCTGCGGAACGCCACACGGTAAGGCGCGGGGGCTCGATGTTTCCTCCCCCAACACCACCCGCTGGCTCCTCCCCGAGAGGAATGAACGGAACCATTCAAGAACAGTCCCGTCCAGACCCCCCCGGTCACGCAGTCGTCTCAACAGCAGCCCATGGTCCACGGTGTCAAAAGCGGCCGAGAGATCGAGCAGGATGAGAAATGTCGAACATCCCGCATCCATCTCCCGGCGGAGGTCGTCCACCAAGGCCACCAACGCCGTCTCGGTGCCATAGCCGGGGCGGAACCCAGATTGAAAAGGGTCAAGGAGCCCGATATTATCTAGATGACCCTGGAGCTGGAGCGCCACTGCCCGCTCAATAACCTTCCCTAAAAAGGGAAGGTTAGAGACAGGTCGGTAGCTGGCGAGCGCGTCTACGTCCAACGATGGTTTTTTCAGCAGGGGGCGCACCACAGCCTCTTTTAAGCAAGGCGACAACCTCCCCTGCCGAAGGGACGCATTCACCACCCTCGCCAGCACCGTCCCCAACGTCTCCCCGGAAGCTTTTATTAACCAGGACGGGCATGGATCTAGTTGACAACACGTGGCCCTCACAGACCCCAGGACATCCACCACATCGGCAGGCGTCACTTCCTGAAACTCACCCCATAAAGATGGACCAGACGGACCCTCCGCCCCCCCGCGCTCTTCCCCTACTGCTGTCAACCCAGCGTCGAAATCGGCCTGAATCCGAGCAATCTTGTCTGCGAAGTAGATGACAAACTCCTCACAGCGGGCCCGGGACAAGTCCCCATCCAGGCGGAGGGAGGCCGGACTAACCAGCCCCCGCACCACCCGAAACAGCTCCGCTGGACGCGACTTCGCAGACGCTATGAGGACGGCGAGGAATTCCTTCCTCGCCGTCCTCACAGCCTCCACATAGGACCGCAAATGGGCCCTATGGAGAAGACGATCGGAGACAGACCGAGTCCGACGCCAGCGTCGCTCTAGCCTCCTGCCCACACGCTTCATACACCGCAGCCCCTCAGTAAACCAAGGGGTCCTGCGGTGACGAGACCGAGGCAGAAGGCGCCTCGGAGCCACCCTGTCAATGGCCTCCTCCAGCAAGATGTTCCAATGCCGGACCAGCTCATCCACAGAGTGACCGTCCACATCCAGGGTAAGCTCCCTCAGGACCTCCTGGAACCGCTGGGGTTCCATCAGCCTCCGAGGGCGGACCATCCTAACTGGTCCCTTCCCCTTCTGGAGGGGGCGCGCTAAAAGACCGGCCTGAAGGAGGTAATGGTCCGTCCACGACAAGGGCACCGCTGTCACCTCCCCCACAACCGGACCCCCCGCCTCAAGGCCAGAGCCGAAGATCAGGTCGAGGGTATGTCCCCCCACGTGGGTCGGGCAGATCACTTCCTGGGACAAGTTCATAGTTGCCATGGCGGCCATGAACTCTCGCTCCGCCCCAACAAGGCCGGCATCGGCGTGGACGTTGAAGTCCCCCAGAACCAAAGTCCTGGGGGAGCCCAGCACCACCTCCGAGGCCAGCTACGCTAGAGCGGCAAGGGATGCCGCTGGGCAGGAAGGGGCCCGGTACACCAGCAGCACCCCTAGCTTGCCCCCAACCAAATCGAACACCACGTGTAGAGCCTCTACACCCATAATCTCCCGCACTGGGTACCTCCTAACAGGCCAGTCTTCCCTAAAAACAGTGCTTCCCTGCCAAATGGCGCCCAGAGTGCTTTACAACATCCTTTTTTTAAAAAAAAAAAAACTTATACCCTGCCCTGTCCCATTAATGGATGAGGGTGGTTTATAACATTTTTTTTTAAAAAACAACATCATTACAAACACATAAAATACATTCGCCTCCTCCCAACCCCCCACCAATCCATCCCTCCCCCTTCCACTGGGATGAATTCTCGCCTCCAGCCTAGGCTCTTCCCTCTCACAGAGGGACACAGCAGGCTGTGGTATAAACGAGCTGATACAAAATCCTGCAAAATTTGAGTGGCCTGAATATTATGGTGACATTTCACCAGGAGGGAGATTCTTTAACCCCTTTCCTTCCCGCCCCTTGAGTCAAACCCCTGAGGAATGTTCCCTGAGGTGGGAAAAAGGAAATCAAAATAGGAAATCAGAAAAATCTTACTCCCACTGACTGTGGCTCATATTCCCACATATGGCCAGCACTCTTGTTTTTGGCCATACCTCTACTCTACAAGGTAATAAGTTGTGAACTTGTATCCCATTTTATATATAAGCTAACAGATGGGTGCATCAAGGTCACATTGGGTACTTTCAGACATGACGCTAACCACCCTGTAACCACCCTCGGTGGTTATTTATGCATGTTGCAGGGGTGTATTGGTGCCCTATGCAGCCCTGCAACATACATAAATAACCACCAAGGGTGGTTAGCGTCATGTCTGAAAGTACCCAATGGTGACTAATGTCCTTGTTTTTGATGACCTCGTTTTGGCCATGCCTCTATTCTACAAGGTAATAAGCTATGAGCTTTTATCTCATTTTATATATAAGGCAACAGATAGGTGCATCAAGGTCACGTTGGTGACTAAAACCCAGGACTATAGTATGGTAAAGTGAACTTTTAGTTACTCAGCCATGTGTGCACATTGTATGTCTTCCTTAATGACCAAACTAGAAAGAGCTATTAATTGCCCCTCTAACTCAAGTGTCAGTACTTTGAACTAGAAACTTGGAAACTTGGGTTGCAAGTCTACTTTATGGAGGGATGCATTCATTTGCTGGTTTTTGCTTTTCAAGACTTAAAAAAAAAATTAAAAATGGAAAGGTGACCTAGCTCTGTGTATTATCAAAGTGTAGGAAACAGAGTTCAGCAAAATGAAGTCATAATTAATAATTATTACACTTCCTTGTGGAAGTGTTCTTGAGAAGGGATTTTTATATTTTAAAAAAAGCATATGTTATAAAAAGGAGATGTGGAAGACCAGTGATAGTTTCACTAGTGGAACCAGATGATAAAAGTGCTGCTGAGAACTGATTAGGCTTCTTGGAATTCAGCCACAGGAGAAGGAATTGCCACACCGTTTTCTGTACACAGTTGTTTTCTACAAAGCTGTGACCACCACCTCATTATCTAAAACTGTAGCTTCCCATGTTAGTCTTGAATTTCTTTTGTCACTTGCTTAATGGCCCAGTTTTATAAGGAAAGGGTTGACTTCTAGCTCACATTTCATTACCTTGTAGAGAAGCGGCATATTGTCTTGGTCCAAATCAGCCATGATGATGTGCATGGGATTATAAGCCAGTCAGTGAAAATGAGGGTTTTTTTAAGCCCATGACTTCCTGTTTCCAACCACAGAGGGCATTTCTCAAGGCTGCAGGAGCATTGGGGAGGTGGGGAATTTCTCGTTCTTGCATCTTTTAGCCAAAATATTAACTTTCAAATTTGAAATTTCACTGCAATGCCAAAATTTGATTTTGAAATTTCATTTGCCATGTTTGATAACAATAACTCATGAAATTGACATGGTCACAGTTGACCCGTTCTAGCATAAATTAGGGAGGACACTATGTGATGAGCAAACAGAAGCCTTCAGTCATGAAGATATTAATAAAAGTGGGGATGGAGAAATTCAGTTGCAAATGGGCAAATGAAAAGATATGCTTTAAGAGGGGTATGGCATTTATTTGTAACAATGATGTGATTATATTGATTAGGGGTACTATGAAATCTGCTAAAACTAGTACTGATATTGCCTTTACTTCAATATAAGACAGTAGGTAAGTGTAGTTTTATGATGCACAGCAGTCAGGCCATGTTGTGCCAAACCCCAGGGGTGTTTTCAGACACGGAAACAACCCTCAGATTCCCTGCCGGGATCACCCCGGCATGGCCAACGGACATGCCAGGGGATCCCGGGGGGGAATTGGGGAGGGGGTGGGGTTGCACGGTGCAACGTGAGGCTGCACGGCCCTGCCCCTCCACGCTCCCTCGCCACCCGCCCTCTGGGGAGACAGGCGGGCGCCGCAGCCAATGCGACCGCAGCGCCCGCCCGAAATGACCACGGGCCGGAATCCCAGCGGGGATTCCGGGCCGTGATTGCCATTCAGACGTGATGGAACCCTTCATCCCTGCTGGAAATCTCCTTCACCACGCGATCAGCACCGGCCCCGCGGATTCAGCCGATTGCGTGGTGAACGTGATTCCCGGCAGGAATTGAGCGTGGCAAACATCTGGGGGGGAACTTCCGGTTCCCCAACAGATGTTACGGGACCATTCCCCACCACAAGGTATTGACTGTAGTTGAGCGTGATCTCGTAACGTCTGAAAATGCCCAAGGTTAAAAATTGGGAAAGTAACAACAGCAGAAGTACATTAAAGTTAAAACCACAATTAAAAATGGAGCATTTCCTAAAAAGGAATTTAGAAAGAGTGAAACCAGCCAATAGTCCATAAAAATGTAAAAAGGGCACCCATATCGGGTATTTTCAGTCAAGACACTCTACACCCACCCACCACATACCTACTATACATGTTTCAGGGCTGCAGTGTTGCCCTATGGGTGCCCTGTAACATGTATAGTGGGTATGTGATGGGTGGGTAGTGCATGGAGAGTGTCTTGTCTGAAAATGCCCATCAACTTCATCACCAAGGGAGCTAGTTCTGTAGGGACATGGGAGCTACATAAAAACTCATGGTGATGATCATCACTAAAACAAAGAAAAACCTTTTTAATTGTCAGAAGCACATGACATAGCAGCAGAACATTCCCCCTGAGCAAGTACTAATGGGTGGAACCCTGTGACCAGTAGGCAACCCTGAAAGGACAACTTCCTTTATGGGCCTTTTCAAATGGGCCTGGGAGGAGCCGCTGTGCGGGGGGGGATGGGTGGAGGCCGCAGTGGATGTGCGGAACATGGGCAGCCCATTACATGGATGTCCACCCACCTCCACCCATCTCCACGCACGGAGGCACCTCAGTTTTCTCCAGCAGTTTTTGCACGGATGACCCCAGCCATTGCTGGGTGTTCCAGAGGGTGTGCGGTGAGGGAGCATCCGTGCAAACGGGACAGCAGTGGGTGGGGGATGGGTGTGCGCCTGTGTAAACACCACGGGCAGTGGGTGTTTGTGTGTGCGCGCTTTGAGCACACACCCACCTCCACCCCCGGGGCCATCTGATAAACTGGAGGAGGCCCCATAGGTGGAGGTGGGTGTGTGTGTGTCTGTGTAAAAGACACCCACCCACCCCACGAGCACACCCACCCCCGTCCGTGTAAAAACTGCCTAAGGTGCCTCTAAGCGTGGAGATGGGTGGAGT
>QEPC01006395.1:846580-861017 GCA_003113815.1 Sphenodon punctatus
GTATTGAGCGTGATGAACATCTGGCGCACGCCGTTCAGACGTTCCGGGCCCTTTGGCCCCGCGGGGGGGTTGAGCGTGGTTCAGTGTGGTTCACCGTGATCTCGTAACGTCTGAAATCACCCACACTCTCCCTGCCAAGGGGGAGGGGGACGTGCGCCAGGCTAGCCTTTGAAATTGACATGTCCCAATGTGAACGCTGGGGAACCCAGGTTCCCCAGCACTCCTGGTCATTTCTTGTGACTTGCAACAGCCATGTCCCCCTGCCCACAGTACCTATGAAAGTGGCGGACCAATCTGCTGGCATGGCTGGCTGCCCCAGTTCATACAGGCAGGGGCTGCGGGGCCGCCTGTTGCCACGGACCTTTTCGGCTTGCCCTGCATGGAGCTCTCTGGATTCCTCGGCAGTGCTCCGTGAGTGGGTGCTGCGTGGTTCATGGGAGTGCGCATCACCCCCACTCCATCTTCAGATGGGCAGTTGCATGAGTGGCTCCTGAGTGGACATGCGGGGTAGCATCTCATTTAAACCCCACCCCCAATGCATTTACCTTACCACTTCGTTTTTGCTCCCTGCCCCCCTCACATCTGCTACCATAACTCCCCTAGCTCAGAGTTGGAGAGATTTCCAAAATGGTGCTGGCATGTCCACTTCTGAAACAGAAATTTTGATTAGTGGCTACAGAACAAATCAGAATTTATGTTACAGAAGTAAACATGATCAGTGCCATTCAGGAAATTCTCTCTAGCTCTCCCAGAGCAGAGCTAAGGGTTTGGCAGTGGCACTTAGTGCATGCTCCGGGATATATTCTGTACCTCCTCCCGCCCTGTGATCCAACTGCCAGTTTAAGAATCACTGTCTTAGAACTATATGCAGATCCACACACTGATGTTCTTCAATACAAGAGTTTCTTCTCTCTCACTTACAATGATGTCTGGGTTTGTTTTTGTTTTGTTTTTTAAAATCACAGATTGCATGATTTCTGGGAAATTTACCCAATGCCAAGTAAAATTCAGTTCTATGTGAAAATCCTCAGTTTTGAAACAGTTGTGACTATGCATTGTTAGTACTTTTAAAAGGTATGGGAAGCATTCACTTTACAGCCTGTCACAAGACACCTGGTTTTTTAGTTAGCATCCTGGAATTGAACACATTGTATAGATATTTTATTAAATCAAAAAGATATCAGAAGCATCAAAGATGGAAAACATTTCTGCTAAATACTGCTCTGCCAAGTACAAGATTGGATATTGTGTCTGGTTATTCATGGTTTGGTTTGCTAATAATTATTTTTTAATTTCAGTTTTAATCTTTTTATTTTAAAATTCACAGATGGTAAAAATAGCATCTTTAAAAGTTGGGTATAGTCTGGAATTCAGAACTTATTGAAAGTCCTGCTGTTTCTCCCTCCACAACATTGCTAAGATCCACCTTTTTCTGTCTGTCTCCTCTGCCAAAACTCTCATTCATGCCCTTCTCATCTCACACCTCAACTATTGTAACCTCCTCCTGGCTGGCCTTCCCTGCTCTCACCTTTCTTCCCTCATCTCTGTTCAAAACTCTGCTGCCAGGATCATCCACCTAGCCCGTCGCTTTAACCATGTGCAGCCTCTCCTCTCCTCTCCTCTCTCCACTGGCTCCTTCTTCCTGAGCGTATTCTGTACAAACTCCTTGTCTTCATTTACAAAGCCCTTCACAACATCGTTTCCCCCCCCCACCTCTCTGCCCTGATCTCCCTCCGAACCCCTGTTTGAGCACTCTGCTCCTTTTCTATCCCCTCCATCACCCTCCCACGCCTCCCCTGCTCCCCCAACCACCTTCGTCCCTTCTCCCTTGCTGCCCCACCTGCCTGGAACTCCCTCCCTGCCCTCGTTCGCCTTGCCCCCACCCTACACACCTTCAAGTCCCTGCTCAAAACCCACCTCTTCTGCTCCGTCCATCCTAACGCCTGCTAATCATCCCCACCCAGAATTATCCCCCACCTGTTATCTGTATACTCCCAATTTATTGTAACCAAGCCAAGAACGTTTACCTGAGTTCTCACATCCTCATGAATGTCACATCCCTTGTCTCTCCCTCTGTTCCCCCTTCCCTGTCTCCCCTCCCCCTGTCTTCAGATTGTAAGCTCTCGAGCAGGGACCATGTCTATCTTGTTTTTTGTAAAGTGCCAGGTATATCACTGGCACTATATAAATGCTAATAAAATAAAATAATAATAATAATAATAATAATAATTTGAGAACAGATTGAGCTAAAACAGGTTTTAAATATGACAGTGAAATTTTTCAGTTCTAATGTGTTTAATTGTGAAATATTAACTTTATTTTTTTGTTTTCCCTCTATGTGCCATAAGATGAGGTATTTTTCACCTTGAAAAAACAAAACCTTAATTGTAATGCATTGTTCTGCAACTGTAATGCAATGTATTGTTCCTTTAAATAGTCAGTGAGCCCCCTAGCGGAACCTCCTACAAGCTATGCTTAGAAGCTGCCAGAAGCCAGTCAGAGTAGCAGTGCTTGTTTACAGGGTCAGATTTTGTTTGATATTTATGTTCAGTAAAATTGGTTACTTGAACCTTAGGGGTGCCTGCCACCTCACGCTTTTGACCCTGATACTCTCCTAGCACAAAATGGAAGTGTCAGGGCCAAAACCGTTAGAGGTGGGCACTCTTTTATGTCCGTGGAGTCTCCTCACATTGCATTTGATTTGTAAAGAGCAAAATACATAACAGACATCCTTCTCCTCCCCTTACTAGATTTAGCACTGAAGTCATAATAGTACTGAATTTGTGGCAGCAAGTACATTTCCATAGCAACAGACAGTGATATCACTAACGGAGTTATGGCTGTACTGTAGTTTCAGGCAAAGTAAAGGACTGTGGAAGGTAGAAAGCCTGTTAACACTGTTAGAAAGAACAACGAAATATACTATGTACTTTTTTTACACACATGAACACACACACGCGCACACTTCCTGCAAAGTTCCTGAAGTGTCTGTCATAAGGAGACACTGGGCTACTTGTAGACTACAGGTCTAACAAATATGTAAAGGTTAAACATGTATGTAATGGGAAAGCTGGGAACTGGAAACTCACTTCATGTAATGGAGAAATGCAAAGTTATGCCGAGTGTGTATTCAGAAAAAGCCTAAACACCTCTGCGGACACATAGACCATTTATTTATATTTACATTTATTTATTTTCTAGATTTCTACCCCACCCCTCCTGAGAATAGCTCAGGGCAGCTTCCAAATAAAAATATATATAAAATACATATAAAACAATTTAAAACACATCAAAAATACAATATAAGGTATTAAAACAGGGCCCGGGAAAACATTAACACAATTAATAGGGTAGGGGAGATAAAAACTCACTAACTCCCCCTTCCCCCCCTCCCCAAAGGCCTGGGCAAACAGCCAGGTTTTACAACTTTGCCGGAATGTCAACAGGCTTGGGGCCAGGCGAGCTTCCTCTGGAAGGGAGTTCCAAAGGCGCGGCCTGGCCACCGAGAATGCCCTCTCCATTGTGGCCCCCCGCTTAATGCAGGGGACCTCCAGGAAGGAACCCCCGGCAGGCCGAAGGAACTACTCTGGGGCACGGAGGGTGGGTCCCTGAGGTACGAGGGGCCCAGACCATGAAGGGCCTTGTAGATCAGCACCAAAACCTTGAACCAAGCTCGGCACGCTATTGGCAACCAGTGCAGAGTCCGGAGCACAGGTGTAATGTGCTCCCGACAACCCGTCCCCGAAAGGAGACGAGCCGCCGCATTCTGCACTAGCTTTAGCCTCCGAACCAGGAACAAGGGAAGCCCCACGTAGAGCGCATTGCAGTAGTCCAGCCTCGAGGTGATGAAGGCATGGAGGAGGGAGGCCAGGTCCAGGCCAGAGATGAACGGACGCAGCCTCCGCACCAGATGTAACTGGCGGAAAGCAGCCTTTGCGACTGCCCCCCCCTGCCGCTCCAGGCGGAGATCCGCGTCCAATATCACCCCCAGACTCCGGACCTGCTGTGCTATAGGAGGAGGGCCCATGCCCCCAATCAGGGGGGCCACTACCTCCCTCACTCTCCCCACCAACAGCTTACCCTGAGCTGTTTGCAGGTGGGGCGGGGTAAAAATCTATAAAAATCTATAAAATAAATAAAAATAAACATCACCTCCGTCTTATCGAGGTTGAGCTTCAGTCTGCTCTGCCACATCCATTCCGTCACAGCCTCCAAACACTGGGATAGCAATGAGACAGCAAGGTCTGGGTCAGTTGAAAGAGAGAGGTACAGCTGAGTATCATCAGCATATTGGTGATATCGCACCCCGAGCCCTCTCACGACCTCCCCCAAGGGCTGCATATAAACATTAAATAATAATGGAGACAGAATGGAACCCTGCAGAACGCCACATGATAAAGCGCGGGGGCAAGAGTTGCAAACGATTTATTCATTAAACTTCTTTTTACGGAACTTCATATGGTCCAGTGGAATTGTTAATCCTAACATTGGCCGGACACAGTTTGGGACAGATTCAGAGCGTTAGTTTTGACCTATAAAGCCTTACACGGCCTGGGCCCTGCCTACTTGCGAGATCGCCTCACTCCCCGGGTTCTAGACCGACCCCTGTGGTCGGCTGGGGGCACTGTGTTAGAGAATGGGGCATTCTCAGTGACCGCACTGCACCTCTGGAATTCTCCCCCAGTGGAGGCCACCAAAGATGCTATTTCACATTCTAGTCAGGTTCTACTTTCTGGAATACATCCAATATCCCCACAGAGCTGCCTGCTCTCACCAGTCTCTTTTGGTTCCTGTATCTGGGAACACAGCTCCTCTAGCTCCTATCCCCTCTGCATTTCCTCCTTCTCTGGGTAGAGGCTTTTTACTGCTGGGCTGGCTTGGCCCCCACCCCACCCAGGTGTGCTTTTCAGGCACTAAATTCACCTCTAAAGGGGCCAGTAAACCAAACGAGCCTGTTCTGCCACAGTTACATAACCCAAACAAGTCACTTTGCTTCTAAGGTGAAGATATCTGCTTAACATTTGCAAATTCCTTTGATATCTTTGCATAAAAATATTAGCTTAAAACTGCTCAGCTCTGGGTATAAATTCTTGCAAGAACTGGCCCCCAAACAGTGACCCAATTTTGCTGCTTTTCCACAATGTGCTGTTGTATTCTTCTGAGAACACAAAGGTGCATGTTCCCCAGAGCATAAATGCAAACAAACACAAACCTGTCTGGTGCATTGCATTGCACTCCAAGACCTTATGGCAAGCTCCTTGCTAGGTTGCCCTCCTCCAGGCCCCTTGATCTGACACATGCACACCCCCCTGTGTGCTGTGCTCTGCCTTGATTGGTTGGCCAGTCAGCCTCGGTAATGCAAGGCTCTCACCACTTAGAAACCTCTGAGCTCTTGCCCTGGTGGTCCTCCATGTTTGAGATCCACTTCAGCCTTTTCTTGCTGGCCATTACATCAGGGGCATAACCAAGGAGAGACCTGTGTGCTCTCCCATTCAAAGCAGTACCCCCCATTCATTTCTCAGCTCTCTCTGTCTGCTATTGCCTTCCTATTTGTGCTCCCTCATAAAAGACCTCAGTTACACCACTCCCTGTATTATCCTCAGCTGGCAAGCAGCCTTCCTTCTGCTCCCAGCTGAGCTCAGTAAGCCATCTTTCAGTTTGGCTCACTAGTCTTTAAACTGTTAAAGTAGTGTTGGGGAATCTCAGGCCCGGGAGTGGCAAGTTTTTGTGTGGCCCCTTTCCAGTTTTTGGATCTGGCCTCTGGATCTAGTTCTACTTCCTACCCCCAAGTGCTGAAAAACTGAGCTCAGGGTAAAAGACCAGAGATGAGGTCACAAGGAAAGGGGACAGATCCATTACACAAATCCACAATCTGGACTCTCCTTTTCTTAAGGGTCTCAAGCACCCCCATCTCCCAACTTCTATACAGCCCTCGGAGCATGTACTAGTTTTCAAAGTGGCCCCCGAGCAGGGAAAGGTTCCCCACCCCTGCCTTAAAGGCACAGATGTTTTATCTCTGCCTGACCTGCTCCACAGAGGATTTCACCCTGCATTGGCTCAGTCAAGCTTCCCTTGGGCCCAATCCTGTAAAAACATAGGGCTATCTGCCACAATAGTATATAAAAGGAAAATATTATCACATTTTCTGACAGTATTTATGTTGCACAGTAAAATAAGACAGTGTGTGCAGATGGCACTCTTACAGAACATCCCCCTTTTAACAAGCAATCCAATATTAAAAGGAATTCATTTTCCCATCCAGTAGTACAGACAAGGTGCATCTACATCTATTACCCTATTTGTTCAATGATAAGATTGAGGTGAGGTGGTAAGTGAGTTATTTTAGGAAATTACAAGCTTTCCTTTTCTGTGAAGATTACTTTTTGATGATTTTATAACATTGTTACTGAAACGTAGTTTTCAGGAAGCCCAAATCTAATTCTTTGTGTTCATGTAAAACTTCTAATATGAGTTGGACAAACACTAACCTGGGTTTATCAGCCTCCAATTAAACTGGAATTAATGGCTAGAGCCAAGAAAACATGTGTGATGAATCTTTTCACCCAGGATGTTAACCAGTGCTGAAACTAGGTTCTCAGTTTTCTTCAGGAAACACTGAGGACTGATGCATTCGGCCTTGATTTCCGAAGTTCCAAAGTTCTGAGGAAGGGCCCCGGAACTTTGTAACTTGGCCAGACCTCAGCCTAGTGCAGGAAAAGGGGTCAGAGAACAGGGAAGCGAGGCCCAGAGGCCAATACTTGGCCCCTGCTACCCCTTCCCTAGCCCCCACTGGCCAGGGAGAGAATAGGCCAGCAGAGGTCAAGGGCCTAGTGGGGAGTCAGGTGTTGGGTACTTAGGGAGTTGGGGACCTTGTGGGGGGAGGGGTGGGTTAGTTACCTTCATGAGGGGTCCCGCACGATGCATGGCCTCTTCCCGGCTTGTAATTTTGAAAGTAAAAAAACAACTGAGCATGCTCAGAAAAGGCCGGAAGGGCCTGTCAGCTGACCTCTGGAGATAGTATCATCGCTCTCCCTCGCCCCCACTGGCTGTTAGTTGAGAGGGGCACGCTAGCTCTAATGGAAAGGGGGGGGGGGTCTCAGCCAGGGATGGCTTCTTCCATTACCATGACCCTCCCCCCCACCTCGCTTTCCACACCCACTGCTCTCCTTTCCTGGCAGGAAAAGAGAGGATCAGGGATCAAAACCAGCATGTGGCCCTGCCGGAGGAGTCGCACCGATCCTGCAATCCCCTCTCTGCAGAGGCGGCTGGAACCCAGGGAATGGTTTTTCTCCTTCTCCTAGGAGCAGGGATAGGGAGGGAACCCTAGATAAATGCAGAGCAGGCTGCTTCCCATCCTCCATCCCCTCCCTGCCATCATCTCCAGGCTGGGATCGCCCAGCCAAACCATGGCACATAACGCCCCTGTATCTGCACTCCCCTCTTCCAGCTGCCTGAACGGGGCACAATTTCCACTGGCTCTGATGGAACGGGGAGGGGGGGTCACAGCTAGGGATGGGAAGGCTTCTTCCCTGGCCGTGACCCCCCTTTCCATTGGAACCAATGCAGATCGTGCCCCTTCCAGCTGACAGCCAGCTGGGAGAGGGGAGCACTAATCGCACACCTGAGAGTCTCTGGCCCAGGAGCACAACAAACGTGCAAAGATCTGGCCCCACTCACACACTGTTCCCAGTGCCCCGACCCCTGCCATGATGCACCACTATGGCAGCCAATAAGGTACAGCAATGACGGCCAGCCACGGTAGCTCCCAGTCTGAGGTGGGTATGTTGCTCAGGAACAGACATGCTAGCCTGCTGTGGCCTGCTTTGGATGGATGGCATTGTCAGCCCTTAGCCTGGACTGTGACCTCAAAGACTTCTGGCGGTCACAGCCCGGGCTAGCTTCCAACACTCCCTGGAGCAAGCCTGGGCCAACGTCTGGTGGCACATGCTTACAGCAGGCCAAAGTGGGCCAAAGTCACATCTGTTTTTTATCCAGGGAGACCTTAGGAGAATACTGCACAGAGGGGACTGCAGCTAGAAAGCTGGTCTCTCAGGAACTGGTGAAACGCCACTAGAGGGGGAACCCCCTATCTTTGTGTGCAACCTGCACACACTACTTGTGCATGGGAAAGGTGGGCCACAGTATGTGAGCCCTGAACAAGTGTAGCTCTGAATTGGACACTCCCTTCTAAAGACTGAAACTACTTCACCTTGAATTTTAGCTGCACTTAGGCGACTGCAATCTTCCTTGTTCTGGCAGCCCTATTAAAACATGTTTTCTTTATAAGCTATGTGTCATTGTAATTTTTGGAACCCATCAGGGCTAGCATTGAAGTACTTCAGCACTAACCTCAGATCCATGGTACACCAACACACTACTCATTCTTGGATCAGTACACATGTAAATGCAACCAGTAGCCCATTTGTACAACCCCTGACATCTAATTGTTTGGCACTTGATATGCAGCCATTGGGAAAAGTGTGACATGGAAAAGGTCATCCAGTAGACTGAGCACAGTTCACATGATGGTGAGAGTTATATATTTTTGTACATACAATACCTACAATTGCATAGGAAGGATCAAAAGGCAGCAGTTGCTACCATGGCTCAGTTACTACTACCAGGTGTAGATGCTCATATGCTGAGGGCTGCACTTTTGAATCAATCCGACAACAAATTAAAGGAGTAATTCTTTTAGTCCAAACAGGTGTTGGGATACTACTTCCACCTACATCCTGCAGTAGTAAAATGGAGTAAGTTCAATATAGTCAATGCAAAGTGTAGTTATTACCATGTTTGAAAATCATGGTACGGTTATGTATTATTTACTGGTAAGTATAGGGGATAGAGGCTATTGATTCTAATTCTCCATAGAAAACATTTTAAATCACATCAAGGTTGAAATACTACATTGTAACAATCCTGAGTATTGCAATACGGACATTTTAATGCTACAATTTGAAATCCAAAGTGATTGCTAGAATGACAAAATGCAACCTTTGGAAACATTTTCTTTAGTTTTTGACATTTTTCAAAAGTTTTATTCGGACATTTTGGAACATTCTGTATCACTGAATATTTTAAACTAATTGCATTTGATTCAATATTTGGGGCAGGAGAATTTCAGTTCAGACAGATATGGAATAAAATAATTGAAATTTTGAAAATTTTGTGTAATGGAAAATTTCATTTTTAATCAGTTCTACAGTCTCTCCCATCTTCACATATCAGGACCATGAGGTTTTTTCCATCAGAGCAAACAGTCAAATTTCTTTCCTTTACTCTGGAACTGAATATGCTCTTCATCCTTATGAAAATGAGAAGTTAATTAGTTATGAGCCTGTCCATGTTGTTCTAGTTTACATGCTGAGATTTACATGATTTATTAAAGAACATAACTTTTTTAAAAAAAATATATCTTTCTGGAATCTGACACCTTAAAAGGGGACAGAAAATTTTTCAAAAGATAGAAAGAGAGAGAGAGAAAAAGAAATCGCTGAAGATTTCAAATCAGTGATGGCTTCTGTTTACAGCCATCCTGGTTCACTTTAGAAGGAGGGAGGGCTTTGGGGGAGTTGGCCCAGGCTTCTTGTATCTAAGGGGACATTTTGTGGAGACCAGATCCCTCGGCTGCCTCCTTCAAAATTGGGAGTAGGGACTTGAGTTCTGAGTCCAGTCCCTTAGACATCTGCCTCTGCTGACTACATTGGCTCACAGCCATCCTTGGTGAGTGACTAAGAGACTCAGCTCCACCCTCCA
This sequence comes from Sphenodon punctatus, assembly GCA_003113815.1. Lineage (NCBI taxonomy): Eukaryota > Metazoa > Chordata > Lepidosauria > Sphenodontia > Sphenodontidae > Sphenodon > Sphenodon punctatus. Next base: position 856,340 of record QEPC01006395.1, read on the forward strand.
CATTTTGAAGGAGGCAGCTGAAAGATTTTTTAAAAATCATTTGCCCCAGGTCTCTCCCAGGGATGGGACTTTCAGTATTGCCAAGAACCAAAAGTACTCGATCGATAATATCGCTATCAGATTAATCTGATATCTTGGTTCTTTCTCGGTATCAGATCTTTTGCATTGGTTTTTTTTAATTGGATTTTTAGCATTGCAGTTTAATGTTTAAAATCCAATACAGAGAGCACCAAGAACCAATAGAATGGGGAGACAGAGATCTGATACAGATAGAAACCCAGAACTGAGATTTTGCCCAAGCCCCAACCCTACTAAAAGTGTAAGAACCTGGGCTTAAACCGTTGTGGCTGTGGGCACAGCAAATGGCTCTGCAGTCCACTGGTTCCCGCTGGCCAGGGGTCCCAGTATTGGTTAGAAGACTTCCTCCAGTACTGGGCAGGCCACACACCCCTCCTCAGCTTTGCTCCATGCCCCCAGCTTCCTGGTTGGCTGATGGCCTGTATATAAGGTCAGCTAGTCGCTACAGGAAGCTGGGTGGATCATCATTCAAGTGTCTGTTCCCCAGTATCATGCCTTTTGTTTGTTTCTGCCCTCTTGTTGCCAGGCACTTGGATCAGCTATGCACTCCCTGCTCCTGGACTTAGTGTGTGTGCTTTGGACTAGCTGGAACCCAGCCCTTCTGACCCTCCCTGGCCCTTTGGATCCTGCCTGGGAGTCTGGCTAGTGGTTACCCCTCTGTCCATGCTCCCTGAAAGTGCAGCTCGGTGTCTGCTTTTATGGGGGTCGGCATCTGTGGGATGCACCCCCTACGTGACTGTACCGTGAGTCCACTCTGTCCCCATCTGAGTCCTGCCTGTCTGCCCTGTCCAGCCAGTTCCCTGCATCTGCCTTTCCTCATCCATACAGTCCTGGGTCTGCCTTGTCTTCCCGTCTCATCCAATCCTGCCTTATCTATGCCTGTCCCCGTGATCTGTGGGTCAATCCCTACTGTTACCCTGGACCCAGAACCCTGATCCCACACCATATTGGACCCTGAGCCTGCAAACAACTTAGCTAGCACCAATCTTGCCACAACTCTCCGTGCCCCAGCCTGTGCACCCAGATAAAAAGTCTGAAAAACAGCCCTGAAGCTATTAATCCATTTGAATAAATCATCTCTCTGCTTCTCATTCAAAGTCATTATGGTGGAGTCTGCCTAGTGAACTGCCTCATCTTTGTAGGAAAAATTCATTGATGTTATACTAGGGGTGAGGCTGGCCCCTTGAGGGCAATATTTGGAGGTGTTGGATTAAAAACTGAAAAGGCTTACTTGGGCTTTCTGCCTTTCCCCATTAGCTGGTGATCGAGAGAGTAACTCAAATGGAACTGAAAGGCTGTTTCATTCCTGAGTCAATGGGTCATGTGCTTCCCAGTACAACAGCTGGCATAGTGCTGTGGCCACTAGGTGGTGCTGTTTCACATTGACTTCCAAGTCTTTTCTTGGGAAGTCACCTCCTCTGATTGTTGTTGAACTGAGTCACACACAAGACGACACTTGGGAGAGATTTGCTGTGTGGTGCATTGGGGCTTCCTCTCTACTTTGACCTTAAAGCAAATTCGTACGGCAACGTGGTTCCTTCTGAACTATGCATTGGGGAGGGGTGAAGAGTTTGGAAAGAAAGAATTGCCTTCATGTTGCTTGCACCACTTCTGAGCCAGGATGGTTTCTTCTATGTAAATAAGTCAATTATGGTCAGGAACAGTGGTTCCTAGACTGTGGTCTTTGGACCTCAAATGGTCAATGAGGCTATGGTAAGTGGTCCATGGAACTGTCCTGACTGACATCAGATTTGTGGTCATCTCTGTAGGGATGCAACCTTTCTGGCAAGAGGATGGGATGTAAGAAATTTTGAGACTTGAGAGTGGGTTGTTGGTCCAAAAGGTTTAGAAACCTCTGGTTTAGAATATAAGCAGGCTCCATGTCACACTGAATTCTTTTCTTCACTGAGAAACTGATCTGCTAGTCCCTAGCCACTTGCTAGTACCCACCGAAGAGTGGTTCTAAAGATTTATTTACATATATTAACCCCAAAAAACTAATCTTTTTTAAAAAAACTTTAAAGACAGAACCATTTCTAAAACAAAAAACTTTCCTCTTCAAACCCATTTCACAAAATATATTTTACCCTAATTGAAACTCCAAAAAACATGAAAATTAATTACAATTGCAATTCAAAAAACATGTAACATACATAACAAAAATAAACACCAAGAAGCATGCACATTATGTCCAGATTTTCTATCTATATTCCATCATTTACGATCAACATTACCGGAATATATGTACTAAATTTATCACCATACATACTTATTCTTCTTACTATTTATTACCACTTAATAAACTATCCCATTGTTTACATGTCATTTATTTATCATAAGTTGCCCACGAACATTTTTTCAAACTGTCTTAACTGTCCTTTTGCGCAGAATTGAATTGTTTACAACCAACTGTTTAAAGTTGTCTGCACTCACATTGTGAACATTTCATTGTATAAACTGTATATAATTTCTATATTTGTTAAGGGGCTATTGGAGCTGAAGATTGTGGCTCCATCTTCTGTGGCTGTGCCAGGAGATAGCTCTGAGCTGGTGTGTAATTGCAGCCATGACATGCACTGCTGAGTGGGCTCAGCCACTGTCTGGATCCAGCCACTGGAGATGGAGCCACAATCTTCAGCTCCAATAGCCCCTGGACCACTTCCCAGTAGCACCATATACCCCACACACCTAGGAATGTTCTCCAGACTCAACCCTGGGTTCAATCCCATCCCCACTCAGTTTCCTTCAGGGTAGGTAACAAGCAGCATCATGAGCTTAAAACGTATCTTGGGAGGAAACTCTCCAGGAAACTGTGAGGCTTTACCCCTGGCTCCGCTCTCACCGGGCATGTAAAATCCCAGGACCAGACAGCTGAGACTGAGTAGGGGATCTTGATGTAATGTTAGCCCGGCAACCCCTCTCTAGGGGCGGGACTCTAAATCCTTGCTACCCAGTCTGTGCACCCTGCTCCCCACCAGTGGCCCCAAACCCTTCTCCAGGGGGAGACTCACTCGGCTGCACTCTAGGTGGAGGCTTGGGTGCAAACAGACTCCAGCTGGCAGGCAGGGGGCAAGCCTGGACCTAGCACCCAGGCCCGGCAGGAAGTGCAGTACTGAATTGCTTCACTCTCCTAAAGCCCCGCTCCCCCGCCTCTTCCCCAGCCAGCCCCGATCTCCTTATGCCCCCCTCCACCTCTTCCTCCATCTCCTTAGACCCCTCCCCTGCCTCTTACCTCCAGCCCTGATCTCCTTAGGCCCCTCTCCTGCCTCTTCCCCCCAGCCCATATCTCCTTAGGCCCCCCTCCTTCTCCTCTTCCCCCCAGTCCTGATCTCCTTAGGCCCCCCTCCCCCTCCTCTTTCCACCAGCCCATATCTCCTTAGCCCCCCCTCCCCCTCCTCTTTCCCCACCTACAGTATAAACATCAGCAGCACCCGCTTTCTTGCCGGGCTATATGTGCAGCATTTGGCTCTGGGAAAAATTGGGGGATAAAAATGCTGCACAGCTTTTGTATCGTAGGAAAACAAAGCCGCGAAAGCTTTGCCTCCGATCATGAGGAGGAGACAGAGCAAAGCCACACGCTTTGTTTTCCTACGAAACATAAAACTGGCTAAAGCTTCTTCTTGCAGCGACTTCTGAGGCAATTCTCTCTATTTAATCCTCAACCCTCTGCTCCTGCAAAGCAGGGTGTTCACCCAGCTCCACCAACACAGGGGTGGGGTGGGTGGTCTGGTTGGTCTCATTCCTGCTGCGGATGAGAGAGCAGGGGGATTTTGTGTGTGTGTGTGTAATAGAAATAGATTCTGTGTTTGCTCTGACAGTCGTGTGTCTGTATGTGTGGGAAAGAATATGCGAGTGTGTGTGGCCAGCTCTGATCTCCAGAAGCCCCCTCCCCGACTCTTTCCCACCCACCCTGCCCCGCCCACCCTGATCTCCTAAAGTCCCCTCCCCGTGAAACTTTTCATAGGGAGTGAAAAGTACAAAGTGAGGCAAGAGGGTAATTGACATGAAACTGACTAGAACTTCCTCAGTGGCAAGAGGTAATTGACACAAAAGGGACTAGAGCTTCCTCTTGCAGGCTTCGGAGGCAAGGGGTAATTGACATGAAACTGCTTGCAGCTTCTGGGGCAAGAGGTAATTAACATGTTACTGACTACAGCTTCCTCTGGTGGCTTCTGAAGCAGAGGTAATTGACATAAAACTGACTACTAGGGCTTAAAGTTGAGACAGAGCTCGCTCCTGATAGTTACACTGTATGTTAGCGATGTTTTAATTTTGCTCATTTGATATTATGACCCCTTTTGTATGCCTGTGTTTATACCTTGTACCATCTGTTGGCCATGGCAAGAGCCCATGCCTGAATAAACTACTACTACTGATAGTTACATGATTTTAAAAAGCAGAGTCACATAACTTTCCTTATGCTGTTTTTTCTAACACAGCTGCTTGACTGCACATGTGCCAGCTAGCAAAACTGATTTTTTTAAAAGTTGAACTCATTTTTGGCTGCACCAGTCATTATTACATTACACCAGCACTTGATCTAGTTCTCAGGCTCCAAGGCTGTGAAATCTGGGGGTCCAACTCATTGGGGGGGGGGGGG
>QEPC01006395.1:865165-876703 GCA_003113815.1 Sphenodon punctatus
GATGTCATTGTCTGAACCCTCTGAGGCCAGCCCCTCAGTGTTGCTGCAGTTCCTTTGTGTCCCCTGGCTGGGGGCAACCTGTGTGCCGGCCTCAGATCCCCCCGTGTCAGACATCGGGTGGGGGCTCTCAGGGCTGGTGTACAAGGGGGGTCTGCTGGTCCCCAAGGTCCCAGGGTGTTCCTCTGGGGGGCGGGGCCCCTGGAGCTGGTGCCTTCTCACGGCGAGGGGAGGGGGTACCTCGACCCGTTCCGTCCTGGACCACTGTGCTCCCCAGGAGGCACGGGGCGACTATTGATCCCTTCATGTGAAGGATGTGGTCTAGGGTGTCATAGTAGGAGGTGGTCTGGGCTCTGTGGCCGGACCGCCAGTTGTTGTCCTTAATGGCCTTGTACCCCCTCTTGAGCTCCTTGACCTTCGAGCAGCACTGGGCCACTGTCCTGTGGTGCCCCGCCACCTCCATGTCCCACACGATCTCCTGGTACACGTGTTCATTCTGTTGGTTCATGGCTAGCTCCAGCTGGTGCTCCAGGGTCCCCCAGATCTTAATAAAGTCCTGGGTTTCCCTGTGCCCCCATTTCCCCCCTCAGTGGTAAGGCCGTCTGCCGCATGGGTCCTCCTGGTTCTGGTCCTCCTCCTGCTGCTCCTTCTCCTCCGCATGCCCTCCACCCATCTCCTCTGGGGGCTCAGGCTCACAGGCCCGTTTCTGTGGGTTGAAAGGGGGGGCGGTTGGTTGCTGGGTTGCCTCAGCCCCGCGGGTTGCCGGGTTGCCTCAGCCCCTTTCCCCTCTTCTGCCAACCCGCCCCCCCGGTGCCTCTGTGCTGATGCCCCCCCTTGCTCCCCTTACCCGTTTCCGGGGTGCCTCATCCCCCAGGCCGGTTGTCATCTCTGGGGCGGCCTGTCCCAGCTGCTGCTGCTGCTGCTGCTCTCCCTCTACCACCTCCATGGGCAGCATGATCACCTCCTCTGCCCGCGCCTCCTCCTCCTCCTCCCTTACTCTTTCGCCCTCCGCTCTCCTCTCCCTTCCGCCTCACTCCATCCCGCCATATCCCCCTACTGCTGTGTGCCCTTTAAACCTTCCTCCCCGGCCTGTGTTGTTGCTCGTTGTCTGGCAGTGACGCTGCGTGCTTTGTCCCTGGCTGGGAATTGTTTTGCTTGATTCGGGCTGGTAGTAGCTGTTCAGTCATTACGTTTTGTTGTTTCCTGGTGGGAATTGCTTTGACCACCCTTTTGGAGATGGTCCAGAAGGGTGGTTAATTTTGTCCCCTGCTGGGGATTGTCTGTGGTGAACATCTGGCGCCCGCCGAACAGACGTTCAGGGCCCTTTGGTTTGTGGTTCACTGTGGTTGACTGTGATCTCGTAATGTCTGAAAATACCCTATGGGTGAAAACAGACATGACACTAACCACCCTTGGTGGTCATTTATGCATGTTGCAGGGCTGCATAGGGTACCAATACAGCCCTGCAATATGCATAAATAACCACCAAGGGTGATTAAAGGGAGGTTAGCGTCATGTCTATTTTCACCCTATGATAACGCGCTCTACATGGGGCTACCCATGACAACGGCTCGGAGGCTGCAGCTAGTGCAGAATGCAGTGGCCTGTCTCTTGGTGGGATTGGGCCACCGGGAGCACATAACACCAGTGCTCCATGCTCTGCACTGACTGCCAATAGCGTTCCGGATCTGCTTCAAGGTGTTGGTTTTGACCTATAAAGCCCTAAACGGTCTAGGCCCCGCCTACCTGTGGGACTTCCTCACCCCCCGGGTGCTGGATCGACCCCTGCGGTCATCTGGGTGTGCCCTGCTTGAGGTCCCCCGAGTTTTCCAGGGGGCCACGCAGGAGAGGGCATTCTCAGTGGCCGTGCCACAGCTGTGGAACTCCCTTCTGGTGGGGGTGTGGTTGGCCCCGGACTTCCCCTCTTTCCAGAAAAGTTGTAAGACCTGACTGTTCCACCAGGCGTTTGGTTCGGGGAGAGGGATGAAAGGGTGGGGATGGGGTTGGGGTGGAGATGGTGGTGCTAAATGTCACCCTCCTTTTTGTAGTTTTAAAAAATATTTTATAATGAATTTTATTTGTTTTTTTTATATTGTAAGCTGCCCCGGACTGCCTGATTGTAGGAGGGGCGGGGTATTACATTGAAAAATAAAAATAATTTTAAAAAAATTAAAAATTGGCCACAATACGGGATGGGCCAAAAGTAATGTGTGTTACCTTTGGCCCATCCTGGATCGTGGACCCGACCGCAATACAGGATCGGGCACAGCGGTCACATTGGCTACTGCAACCACCCGTCTCCCTGAGGGCGGTCGGCCAACAGAGCACGGGGGGGGGCGTGCGGCCACACACCGCACAGCCCCACCCCCTCCCTGATTCCCCACAGTGATGAAGCCGGCACGTCTGAAGGACAGCCGGCTTCATCACAGACTGGGATCGGAGAGAGATCCCGGTCCAGGGTTTAGTGTGGCGGGCCTCTGGGCCTGTCACGTCTGAAAATACCCTTAGTTAGACCAGGGATGGGGAACCTTCTCCACCCTAGGGGCCAATTTGAAAATTAATATACGCTCCAAAGGCTGGGGGAGGGAAAGGGGAGGGGCAGAGGTTCTTAAGGGGTGTACTCCAGAAACAGAGAACCCTGATCATAGATTTGTGTCATGGATCTGCCCCCTCTTCTTGTGTGCATGCCCTCATCTCTGCTTCCTTACCGTGAGCTCAGTTTTTCAGTGCTTGGATGTAAGAACTGGCTCTAGGGGCCAGCCAGGTCAAGGAACTGGAAAATGGGACACACAAACTTGCCGTGGGTTGCATTTGGTCCCTGGGCCTGAGGTTTCCTTCTTGTGAGTTAGACTATGTGCTTTATGCTGCTTTGAAAGTCTCAGCCTATGTGTGTGGGGAGGGCGATATCCATGTGATAAATTACAGATCCATGTGATACGCTGTATTTATCAAGCCCTCTTGACAGCCTCCCCTGCATTCTGACCATTAATCCAGTTCCCCAGAGCAGTTTGAAAGAGACACCATTTATTTAGATCAGTCTGTACTTGTAATTGTCTTTCACCCTAACTGTGGAATTCATTCCCAGTTAGAAATAAAAGATAATACTGTCCCTGGTGCCAGGATGGCCAGTATTGTAGCAGTTTAAAAATGGGCGAGACTCCAAGGCTGTAATAGGAATCCTAATTCGGGTCTTCCAGCGGAGGAATAGTTTACCTCTTTATCTTTGTGTCTCTCTTCCCCAAGATTCAGCTCCAATATGGAGGGACTAGATCCTATAGAATCACAAAATGAGGGCAGATAACCAGGTTCTCGAATAAATTAATAATAATTATTATTACTGCTATTACAGAGCCGGTGTGGTGTACTGGCTAAGTATGCAGTACTTGGACCAGGAGGTAGGTAGTCGGGGGGACTGATTCTAGTCTTGCCTTAGCCAGAAACTCACTGGGTGACCTTGGGCCAGTTGCACTATTCTCTCAGTCTAACCTACCTCACAGTTCTTGTGAGGATTAAAAGTTGTGTTAAACTATTATGTGTCAAGTGCTATATACAAATTATTATTATTATCTAACACCCCACCCATAGACACTCAGGGCATAATGCCTGAAGTTATTGGGGGCGGAGGTTTGTCCTGAATTTGGCCTGGGAATGAAAATGGGGAAATTCTGCCCAGGCAACCTCTTGCTCCTTATTACTCACCTGGGAGATGTGGTTTTCCCCTAAAGACCATCCACGCCCTCCCAGGAAAAAAATAAAATAAAACAAAGCAGATCCCACAGTGCCCAGACTACATACAGCCACATAAAACTACTATGCAATATTACAAGCCTAACATGTAAAGTAACACAGACACTGGCTTTAATAAAGCACGCACACACGTACAGCAGCAAAAATTTCTCTCCTTCCCTCCTCTCCCAGGGTTTTTCTCAATCCCTCTTTTAGTCCCAGTGTCCAAAGAGGTGTCGAGGGTAGAACTTTCTTGAGTTGGCTGGCTTTAAAAAGGTGTCCTGATGAACAGTACAGCATCTGGCTGGACTGAAATCCCTTACTCACTGTTCCTGCAGTAGATCTTGTCCTACTTCTAGGCCCCAGGGCTGTATGCAGGCAAACAAGCAGTAGCAATTCCTTCTGCAGGTTTCCAGCTGGTTCACAAAAGAAGAGTTCTAGGGCACCTGGAGAAACAGGTCCTTGTTGTCTAAACTCCCCTGGCCTGGATCACTCCCAGGCTGCCAGACACAAGGAAGAATCATAAGCCCAACAAGGCCTTGAACAGAGAGTGTTTCCCTTCCACACACACAGCACCAATCCCTCACTGCCTCTCCAATCCATGATGGCTACTCTCTCTCCTCTGCAGAGGCAAGTTTTGGCTCCCAAATGGCCTGCTGGGAAATGGTATTTACAGTCATGCAAGCTCTATGCCCTGCTTATGGAAACAGCCTAATCAGAGGAGGAACTACACCATTATTAAGTTTTTATAATGTAGCTGGCACGTTAACAACTGTTGAAAATAGACAGGCTTGCTGCCCTGGTGGGGGACTTACACTCTGAGATGAGGGAGGGGAGATGAGGGGTGGAGGCAACTGAGGGAGAGGCGAGGATACTTTCATGACGGCGTGAGGTTGCAGGTACACGTGCTTAGCTTAGTTATGTTGGGGAAGGTGATGTTGGGAAAATCACTAAGGGGACTGAGGGGATGAGGAGCTAGGGAAGGATCCAGCACCTGCTGCCTGCAGAAGCTGATGGGCATTGCAACAGGGGCAAATCAAGAGCATAGTTATTAGAGACAGGCAGTGCAGCTGTACTGGGGTCCACAACCTTGGAGAGCCCCCCAGTCCCTGGTGCAGCTGCATCCCCATGTCCTGTAAGGGGCATGAAAGGGGGGGGAGGAAGATTCCATTTTCTGCATCTGGGCTTAGAGTTGCCACCTCTGGTGGGGTTTTTTTACCAGAAACTTCCATAGGCCAAAATGGAAGTGTCAGGTAAAAAACCACCAGAGGTGACAATCCTACCTGCACTCGCTCATTCCAGTCTTACTACACCTTTGGGGTGCAGGGTCCTTAAGGGGGAAAACTGACAGTAGAGGATTAGCAGCAGAATGTAAGGAAGCCCTAGTCACATGCTCTACTCTAATAGGGAGGAAAGATGGCATAGCAGATATGCCTACACAGCACGGTAGATTGGCTAGTAAACCAGGGTGGGGCAGATAGGAGTTTGATTAAGCAGGAGATGAGGGGTAGGATTTAGTCTTTCACAGCTTCTTGTCTCCATTACAGTTTAACGTATCCTACAGCAGCCAGGCCTTTCTGATAGGCAATGTTAGACCCAGGTTGCTTTAGGATTCTCCAACAACTGGGAGATCTGCAGAGAAATATCTCCTGAAAGCAGATTGAGCCCTTTGCGGGGGCACTGGTCCCTGGCAGTTAAAGGTGAATGGAGAAGCCACGATGAGCTCAAGAGCCCAGTTCAGTGAAAGAATCCCTAGAGGTTCCAAGAACTACAAATAAATACATTTTAAAACAAGTGTTGAAAGTTATTTCCTCCTTTCATGACCTATTCTTAGCTCTCTTATAGGAGAAATGGCAGACTACTCAGCTTTTGGTCTTGGTTGATAATAAGCTTTCCTGTTCCCCTATAAATGAATTTAATTTTAACCTGATGGATTTCAGACTCTGCTTTTCAGTGGTGCAGAATTCTTGACCCTTTTGTCCTTTGCAGTACATGGCCACTGAGTGGTTTTTCTTTTTCTCTTCCCCCTCTCCCTTCCCTACACACAGAATTATTCTTGGCAGAGTTTTGTTTGAAGCGGGGATCTGTGTTGTTCAATGCATTTTCTCCATTGATGAACTAGGTGATTCTGGCAAAAAAACACAACAAACTGAATTAATGCATATTCTTTTGAAGAAACAGCACATTCCTCTAATCTAGGTTTGTGGCCCGATTTTTTTAAACAATTTTTTAAACCATTCTTCCAATTTTTATTCACCAAAAGATGTTGGCAAAAAGCAGCTACAAAAATGTTGGTGTAAAAGTTTGTGCAAGTGTAAGCCATGGGAGAATGGTGTTACATATTCTGGGTCAGCTTCCTCTAGTTGTGTGAGGCCACATGCCTGAGCTAAGAAAGCTAGGTCTTTTAACTCATGTGGTAGAGGAGGGGTGGGGAACTTCTGGCCTGTGTGGGCCAAATCTAGCTTACAGCTGTTTTGTATTTGGCCCCTTTCCAGTTCTTTGATCTGGCCCATCCAGTCTAAGCACTGGAAGTGTGAGCTTGAGAAGGATGAAGAGATGAAGGCATGCCCTCTAGGATAAGGGATGGATCCATGATTTGGATCCTCCTCTTTCTTCCTCTATCCCTTAAGACATACCTCCAAGGAGTCCTATTTAGAAGGAGTTCCTTTTTGAGTTCTGAATCCTACAGTCCCTCTTTCTGGAGATCAAAGTTTCTCTTTCAGGAGAGAGAGAGAGAGAGCATTTTCAAATTATCCTGGCTGGGGTGAGGGCCCTCAGCTCAGTCAGGATCTGGCCTGACCACCAAACAGACGTGTCGGCAGCTCGGGGCAGGGAGAGAGTGGAGCAGCATACAGACGTGGGTCCACAGGCCCCACCTCCATGCTGCTGAGCATGGCCTGCCCACCGCCCTGACGGGCTGCCGCAACACACACCCAGGACAGCCCCCGCCACAGACCAGGGTCAGGTAGAGAAGGCCATCAAACATGATGGCCCCGCTCTCCCCTATCTGGAAATGGCTTCCCTGGGCCACAGTAGTGCTTAGCTCGGGCTGTGCCTTGGTGATGGGCCTGAGTAACAGACCGAGCTAAAAACTGTCATGGTCCAGGGACAGCCCTGATCCAGCCCAGGGTAACATCTAGTAGGCGAGATCAGCCATGTGAGTTAAAACATAGCCACCTGTGATACTGTCGTGTTTGAAAATACCCAGAGACAAAATGGCTGGTATTCAAGACTCAGGCACTTCTTTCCTGGTTGCCTCCCAGAAAAGCACTTGAGAGGAAAATGGGTAAATGATGGAATGGCAAGAAATGAAGTGGAATGATCAACAGGAGAACTTCGGTTCCTACTTATGCACATGGAATGTTGGGGAGATCTGTGTTCGCGTATGAGGGGGCTGAGGTTATCCATGGAGAGAAGGATCATCTTGGCCAAGAAGGCAGGGCTTGTCCCTCTTTGACGACTCAAAATGTTGGGAGGTATGCCTTCAGTGCCCCCACTCCTTTTCAAAGTGGCCCTTGGGACAGAACATTTTCCACAACTCTTAATAGAGTTTTGTGTTGCAAGATCCAGAGTTCCCAGATTCAATCCTTATTGTATTGGCCAAGAGAAGGTTATCACAAAAATATTTCATGGGTATTTCCATTGCACATTCTTACACAGCCATCTTAAAGAACTTCCACGGACTAGTGAATGAGGTCACCCAGCCAGGGAACAGATACAATAACATGCGACTGAGGTGACATGACCAATCACACAGTCCTGATATTAAATAAACGTGTCACATTTTTTTGTACAAAATATTCACTGAATCGAGTGGAATCCTGGGTTTCTTCATGGGAACAAGACAATAGACTAAATTCACCAGGTAAATTCTTCAATCCAGTCTCGAATGTTCAAGTCACCTGTTGGGTGGTCTGACCACCTTGTGTATCAGTGCGGGTGCTGCTCTACCTGACTGACAGCACTGTAGCTGATTGATTGTTGTAGGACCATGGAGGGTGCTGAATCTGGGGACTTCGGCAATCTCATTATTAGTGCTGGAGTTGATACATCTACCCCTTCCAAACAGGGAGTTGACAGGCTCACCAGCAACTATTTTCAGCTGTTAGAGGGGGTCCTTGATTCCCTGGCTAGGGATGGGCGAACAGATCGCGGTTTGGGTCAACCATTCGGTTCGGCCGCGTTCGGTTCATGTGTTCGGGTTCGGCCATTCAGGTGGATCATCGAGTTCGCGTTTCGTCATTTGGTTCGGCCGCGTTTGGTTAATGTGTTTGGGTTCGGCTGTTCGGGTGTCGACCATTCAGGTGGATCGCTGAGATCAGGTTCGGCCGTTCGGGTTCGGTGTTTGGCATTCAGCCTAAAAATATCGTGAGCACGTGGGAAGCCAGAAATCGTGCCAGAAATTCATGTGCGTGTGGAACTGTGAGGCGAGTGGGTGTGTGTTTGATTCGGTGGCTGCTTGGTTCGTGTGTTTTGACTATGATTGTGTTGGGTTTGGCTGTGCTGTATGTTTGGGTGGTTGGTGTGTGTTGTGGGTGATTGTTGGTGTGTGGGTTTTTTGAAGAAAAAAAAAAATGAAGAAGGCTGTTGTTCACATCCTCCGGCTGGGGGCCAATTTGCTGGTGGAGGAAGAGGAGGAACAGGTGGAGGCCGCTGCCCCTATACACCTCCCGTGGCACCGGTGGCACTGGCTTCCTCTTCGGATAAGGAGGAAGCAGTGGGATCTACTGCCATTCCTGCCAAGTTTGTAAACTTTTTTTTTAACTTTTAAGACAAGAAAGGCTGTATCAGTTAGAGCGAGCTCAGCTCACTGGCGTGCAGGTGGGTGCGTGGGTGGTGGGCACCAGTCAGGCACAAACAGTGGCCAACAGCAGGTGGCAGCAGATGTCTGCCACAGAGAGAGAGGGTACTGTAGTGTGGGGGACTCTTCCAGCAGTCAGGCATGAGCATCCCCACCCAAACATGTGCCAGGCTATCAAGGGTCTCCACTGTCCAGTTGCCATCCCATTCCCTACGCCCCCCCAAATAAGGGCAGTCTCATTCCTCAAGCCAGGGTCACATCTCACGTTGCCATCCCTAGCACCCCAAGGAGGGCAGCAGGATTTGAACGTGCCATCCAGGGGCTTTCTAGTTGCAATATCTAGCATCCCCTAGCACCCCTAGGAGGGCAGGATTTGCACGTGCTTTTCTTTATGGTTTTTTTAAGTTGCCGTCCCTAGTACCCCAAGGAGGGAGAATTAGAGGCTTCATCATAAATACATGATATTTACTTGGTGTTCTTATGTATTCCCATTTCAGAGAGGAATCGGATTCTGGCCCCGGGCCCAGCCCTGCTTCCAGGACCAGGCCTAGGACAACGACTCATCACCAGAGCTCGCCAGCCTCACCCCCAGATATTTGTCACCAGTCATCAGATGTCTGGCGGTTTTACATCCAGAGCGACAGAACCGTCACATGCAAGGTATGTCATGGTGACTGGAAAACAGGGAATGAATTGCCCTCTGACCTGTCAGGAACAGAGGTCTCCTGCAGAGAGAGATTGGATGGCCACCCAGTCCACCCACTTGTGGAGACAGAATGCAGGCAAGGCTTGATAGACCATTGGTCTGACACAGTATGGCACTTCTAATGTTCCTTTCATTTTCTAGAACTGCAACAGAATATTCCGGTGGCAGAGGGAGGGGACCACATTGGAGCTTCTCGCTCACATAGAGCGAACCCATGAAATGCGAGTGAGGCAGGCGGGTGAGGAGGACTCCTCTGCAGCTGCGCCCATGGAGCCGCAGCGCATGCAAAAGGGGGGGAAGGCAACCAGGAAAAGGAGGCATATAAGCCCTTCCCCTCCCCCAGCCTCCAGCCTCACCGTGGAGACCTCCGGGATCCCAGAGGATGCTGAGATCAAGGCCCTTCAGACCAGGTTGCATCACTGCACCCGGGGCCACGTGGAGGAGGTCCAGCGCTCCTCTTCCAATCTGGGGAAGTGCCTGGTGGCGGAGATGCAGTTGGTGCAGGTGGAGCGGCAGAGGGTGGTGGCATACGGACAGTATGTCTCTGCTGAGCTGCGCTGCATGCAGGTCAACCACCAGGCAGTCTCCAGGTGGCGTAATAAGCTGACAGAGGTGTTGGAGTACGCCGTGGACAACGGCGTGGTGGACCCCTCCATGACGGCCACCTGCCCTCCGGACTGTGAGCCACCCCAAGGCCTGCTGCCTTTCCCCCAAATACCGGGGGACAGGCCCAGTGGCAGAGACTGAGTCACTCTTAGCTTGTTTAATTAATAAGTTTCCTTTTCATGTTTGCTTTTGTTTTATTAAATGTTGTTGCTGTTGTTGTTGTTGTTGTTGTTTTCTTGTATTGTAAATAGTTTTAAGTAACGTTTTCAAATTTATTGTTATGAGCTTCATTTTACATGTCCTCTCTTTTATCCCTGTGTGCTGAAGTTCTGGCTGGCAGGTGGCAGAATCTCATACAGCTACTAGATCCTTTCCAGCAGCACATGCCATCTCAAGTAGCATAGTAACCCAAAGATGTGCGGTGCCAGCAGCAGGGTCTCAACTATCAGAAAGCCCCCAGGAGGTGCAGGGTTGGTGTTTGTGTGGGTGGGTGTGACAGAGAGAAAGAGAGACAGGATCCTCGGCAGCGGGCAGGAGGCGGCGGGCCCTGGTGGTTAGAGGGGCTTCTAGTTTCAGCAGACAACTTCAGCGGACATCCGCGGGTGGGTGCAGAGGAGTAGGCTTTTTGGGAGAGGGGCAGGCTGGCATGTGGGCACCGGGCTTCTGGATGCAATGGAATGGAATGCAGCCCCCAGTGACTGGAATGATGGTCCCATAATCTTGTTGATCGTCCCTGGGACCGGCAAGCATCGGGGATAGTGGAATGCCAGCCTAAAGCCTATGGGGCACACTTCATTTGATCAGGCATGCCGCGCTAGGTGGTAGCAGGGCAGCAGGTATGTAGTGGTACAGGGACACATGCAGGCAGGCACTGGCAGGCAGGCAGGCAGGCACATATAATATGCTGTGGGTTTATTCCATCTCATTACGGTAGGTTTGCTGCGTGTTGGATGTGGGCACTGGGGGATGGGCATTAATGGGCGCAGCACATTAATGGGAGTTCTTCCAGGTTCCAGCTGGTGGCAGCTAGGCTATACCTAACTGAGCTCTCCCCCTCTAACACCCATCTCCCTAGTTCTAGCTGGGAATGGGAATCTCTCTGTTGCTCTCTCTCTCAGAGCTAGGCAGGCAATGTTGTTGTGATTGTGAAGGGACCGGCTAACGGCTAGTGCTTTGGAGGGGGAGGAGAAGGCAGAGCCCCTGGGGCTAGTCCTGGGGCAGAAGTGGCTGCTTCTTGGGGTGGTGGAATGACTGTGCAGTGTGCAAGGAACGACAGCCCCAGACCCATCACGGTGGGTCCTGGGGCTAGGGTGGCAGCTTCCAGGTATTGGCCACAGTCCTCCCTGTAAGTAACTTGGCCCCGGTACCCAGGTGGCGGATACCCAGGCTGGAGTGGCTGCTTCTCGGAGTGGTGGAATGACATCACAGTGTGAGATGAATGATGGCCCCAGACCCATCACAGTGGGTCCCGGGGCTAGGCTGGCAGCTTGTACATCTTGGCCACAGCCCTCCCTGCCAGTAACTTGGCCCTGGTACCCAGGCGGCATGTGCTGGGGCTGGAGTGGCTGCTTCTGAATGAGGTGGAATGACATCACAGTGTGAGATGAATGACAGCCCCATACCCATCACGGTGGGTCCCGGGGCTAGGGTGGCAGCTTGTACATCTTGGCCACAGCCCTCCCTGCCAGTAACTTGGCCCTGG
>QEPC01006395.1:882353-893982 GCA_003113815.1 Sphenodon punctatus
CAGAAATATTAAGCATATGGAGGGATGTAATATACACAAGTTTCATGAACACTGGATGCAAGATAAAGAAGTTGTAGCCATGAATGTGTATGGAGCTTTTCTTAAAATCACAACATTCAATTGCTTCTGAAATTGGTTTCCTTTATCTAATCATTCCAAATTTTGGTAGACCTAGTGCCCTCCATTGGGTGGTACAATCTTCCTAAATTTCACCAAAAAGTAATAAGAAACAAAAATGTTAGAGCCAGAAATATGTTTTTCAGTTTTTTCCTTTTATTTCAAAACCTAAATGTCATTTTCAGTTCCCGATTTCACCAAACTAAAGATCGAACCGAGACCAACCTAACCGAATACCAAATCTGAACTCAACATTCAACCTGAACCACCGAACAGCCAAACATCTGAACCAGATGAATCGAACACAGCCGAACCAAACAGCCGAACCGAACGGACGAAACGAATGCAGCCGAACTGAATGACCGAACCCGAACTGCGATCTGTTCACCCATCCCTAGTGGCCGGGTGAATCCAGTCTACCTCAATCCATCTACAGTTTTTTCAATTGAGCACTGTGAGAAATTTCCTTTGTTCTTTGTGGAGAAGACAGAACAATTCCGGGCGGAACTCATTGGGCCTTTTGATGTGGAGAGCGACAGAATCCCAAGGGACTTTATTCCCCTAGTTGACCTTGATGTGGTTGATGATGAGGAAGTCTGTGCACTGCTGGGGTCACTGACACCCACCACGTGTGCCTCTGCCCCGTGCCCATCCTGACTGTTGAGGGCAAACGCCTTTATTTGTGGTACCTTTATTGACAGACATTGTTAACACCCCCATTAGGGAGGGTAGGGTACCGGCCTCCATCAAATGTGCAGAGATCCGCCACCTCCTCAAGAAACCATCTCTTGATCTTGAAGTGCTTGCCAATTATCGGCTGGTCTCCAGTCTGCCTTTCTTAGGGAAGGTGATTGAGAAGGCTGTGGCCATGCAGCTACAGAGACTCCTGTACTCCCATAATATTTTGTGAAAATTCCAGTCCAGGTTCAGGCTTGCCCACAGGGTAGAGTCCACAAATGTTAGGGTGTTGAACGATCTACTGATGATTTTAGAATGAGGACAGCCAGACCTGGACTTAGGAGCAGGGCCCCTAGGACCAGACCTTGGACGGTGTTTTCTAGGGAGTGGCAATCCTAGTACTGGCGCCACTCTGCTCTGAGGTTTTTTTTTCTTCCTACACGGCTGCAGCCTGATGTATGGGTCCCCATCCATCACCTGCCTCTGCCATATGCCTGATAGTAGTGCTGCAGCTGCAGCAGCAGCAGTGGAACACCAGAACACCCATGGACTGGGAGATAAAGCTGTTTGAGGGATGGGAATTTCAGTTTCGGATAAAACCAAAAGTACCCAAAAATGGCCATTTCAGATTAATCGGAAATTTCAGTTCTTTTTCAGTTTCAGTACTATTGGATCTTTTGCATTGATTTTTGTACCGGATTTTTAACATTGTGGTTTGTCCCCCATTGAAAAAACATAATTTTAAAAACCGGTACAAAAATCAATGCAAAAGATCTGATAGTACCGAAACTGAAAAAGAACCAAAATTCATGAGAACTGAAATTGACCAAAACAGAAATTTTGCCCAGAGTCCCATCCCTATTGTTTACAAACAACTCCTCCCCATGTGGGTGATCAGGAGGTTGTTGCCTTGTAAAGAAGGTTCTTCGAGATAGGACCAAACATTCTCATAACTGGGTTGTGCATGGCATGCTCACCAAAATAATAGACCACGTGATGGTCTTGAGCTCCTCTAGTATAAAAAGCATTCTCCCTCTCAGAATGACAGTTCCTTCCAACCCTTTCTAGGAATATAAGAAAAAAATTCCATGTGGCGCTGGAAGGGTGAGCGTTGTGAGAATTTTAGGATCCATCTCAAAGAACCTTGTTTACAAGGCAGCAACCTTCTGTTCTTCAAGTGACTCCTCACAGGCCCTTTTTCCATGATTCTGCCGGGGGGGGGCGGGGGGGGGTCAGTGAGCACGCCAGTGCATGGGCAGGGCATGCACACACATCCCCACTCACCCCCCACTCATCCACACCCACGGAGCAACTGCCGTGGGTGTGGATGTGCAAGCCCGCCTAACACGCATCCCCACTCACCCCCACACTTGTCCCCACTGCTGTTTCCTCCAGTTGCTCCTTGCATGAGGACAAGTGTGGGGGGGGGGGTGAGTGGTGATGCTTGTTTGACGGGCTTGCACATGCACCGCCATTCACTGTGGGCACACCTGCCACGTCATTCACACGGAGCTCCCCCACCCATGAACATGCAGCATGGGTGCGGGGCTTGGCTTGGGGGTAGCAGCTTGTGAAGCACCTAGGGATGCAAAATTCCTAAGTCTAGCCCTGAAGGCAGCTGACCATATCGGTCATGATGGACATTACGACAGCCTTTGATACAATTGACTATGGGTGACTGTGTCAGTGGCTGAGGGACATTGCTGGTGTGACAAGAACTGCCGGTCAGTGGTTTCAGTCAGACCTGGAAGGGAGGAGCCAGTTGGTGCTGATGGATGGATATTTTATTTCATTTATTTATTTATTTAAAATGTATATCCCACCCCTCCTGCCCACAGGGCAGCCCGGGGCGGCGAACAACATTGATTAAAACAGTACCAAATTTTAAAACAATTTAAAAATACAATATGTGGGGAAAACCCCACCCCTACCCCTCGCCAAAAGCCTGATGAAACAGCCAGGTCTTACATATACACCGAAACTTCAGGAGAGTGGGAGCCAGCCGAGCCTCCTCCGGGAGCAAATTCCACATCACAGGGGCGGCCACCGAAAAAGATCTAACATCGGTGGCCACCCACCTCACCCGGGGAACCTCCAAAAAGGCTCCCACGGACGATCTCAAAGGTCGCACGGGCATATGGGGAGTGAGGTGGTCCCGCAGATAAGCAGGGCCCAGGCTGTGAAGGGCTTTAAAGGTTAAAACCAGCACCTTGAACCTGGCCTGGTACTTTATAGGCAACCAGTGCAGAGCCTGGAGCACTGGTGTCATGTGCTCCCTGTGACCCGCCCCCGTCAGGAGATGGGCTGTGGCATTCTGCACCAACTGCAGCCTCCGGACCAGCTTCTTGGGCAGCCCCACATAGAGTGCATTGCAGTAATCCAGACTCGAGGTGATGAAGGTATGGATGACAGTGGCGAGGTCGGAGTCTGAGAGATACGGCCAAAGCCGCTGGACAAGATGTAACTGCCAAAACGCACTCCCCGCCACGGCCACAACCTGAGATTCCAAGCTGAGCCACGAATCAAGGAACACACCCAGACTCCGCACTTGAGAGACCATGGGGGGGGGTGAACCCCCCCAACAAGAGGAAATTCAACCACCCCCAAACCCCCCAAGCCCTCGCCCACCAACATCACCTCTGTCTTGTCAGGATTCAATTGCAGATGGCTCGACCTCATCCATGCCCCCACAGCTGACAGGCACTGGGAAAATAAGGAGACTGCATGGCCTGGGTCAATGGAAAAAAGAGGTAGAGCTGAGTGTCATCAGCATACTGATGACACGGCATGCCCTGAAACTCCCTCACGATCTCCTCTAACGACTGCATATGCATCATCCCCCAGGGGTCTGAATTGCAGCATTCCTGAAAGTTCTATTATTTCGCCCATGTTTTTCAACATATACATGCAGCCCTTTAGGGATGTCATGATGAAGCATGGGGTTGAGTATCATCAGTATGCTGATGATACACAACTTTACATCTCTTGCCCCGTGAGTCCTGCCAATTCGGCCTTTGCCTCAGAGGAATGCCTGAATGACATAGCTGCTTGGATGCATGGGAGCTGTCTCATGCTCAATCTGGGGAAGACTAGGGTGATGTTGGTGGGAAGGGGCAGCTGATATGAGGATGCCCTTGCCTCCCTCGGGCCCTAGAATGTGACTGGGTGGAGGTAGTGGGCCAGGTAAAGTACTTGGGCATCATTCTTTACCTTCGTCTATCCATGAAATCTCAGGTATCAAACATGGTGCAGAAATGCATTTTTCAGCTACGCAATTTGCGTAAGATATGCCCTTATTTATCCCAGGCTGACCTTGCCACAGTGACCCATTCCCCGGTGACTACAAGGCTTGACTTTTGTCATTCCCTGATTATCTGTCACTTGCAGCTTGTTGAGAACGCAGCAGCGCAGCTGCTTACTGGTTTGGGCAGATGTGAACATATTACGCCGTCCTGCGTTCTTTGCACTGGCTGCCTGTAGAATGACAGATTGAGTTTAAGATTGCGCTGTTGGTTTTCCGGGCCCTGAACGGTTTAGGCCCTGGCTATATTTGAGACCTTCTGGAGCCTCACACTGATGGGTATCTGTGCTCAGGAACCACCCACTGTTTGGGGGTTTCGCCATTGCATCTGAAGTCAGCAGGCAATTGGGCTTTTGCTGTGGTGGGCCCCTCAATGTGGAACTCGCTCCCCTGGGATGTTTGTCTCAGTTCCTCCCTCCTTACCTTTTAAAAGCACCTGAAAACATATTTATTTTCTAGGTGCTTTTAGGATCCACTGCTGGCCCTCTTAATGTGTTTTGTCCTCCCTTTTTCCTTCTCCATCTTACAATTTTAAAATATTTGTTTAATTACTTGTTTTAAATTGTTTTAAATTATTTATATTGTGCTTTTATGTAAAATGTAAAGCGCTATGAGTGCCATGTAAGCAGCGGGGTGCTATAAAAATAAAGCTGTTATGAATTAATTATTTTTATTATTAATTATTATTAATTGTTATTTTTATTTTATTGGTAGGCAAACAATTTTATCCAACTCAATTTGTATTGCTGTAAAAAAATCACACAGCACTGTAGTATACTGTCCTTGTAGCTCATCTAACCTTAGAATCCAGTAATTATTACAAACAAGTTTTAGTGGATGGAGCCATTTCTTGAGACAGAGGGGTGATGATCCCACTTGAGCTATGCCCCCCCCTCCCAGCATAGGCCCCCTCAGAATGAGCACAAAGTGACATATTTGAAATTTAGATAGAAAGCTGCCTCTGCCTTAACTATAATTAGTAATAGTTCAGTTAGGATGTTAGGCTATTCTGCATTTCTTCATTCTGCCACTTGAGGGTTATGCATGACATTTTTTAAAAAGGGCACCATACTCTTGCTACTCAGTCAAATAATAAATAATTTATATATACATCCAGTTGTTCATTCTAAAATGCTTTACTCATTGTACCTGTGCATTGCACTGTTTGCCACTGAAATGCAGCTAGCTCTGGAGTAGACTGCAACAACTGTCCAACAGCACACACACAGAAACACCACACATCAACTTTAGGACAGAGACAAGAGTGTTTGGGTTCTTTTTTCCCATCCCATAGAAACTACCGAGCAGATTTAGCTAGTCAGACTCTTAACTGAAAGCTGAGTTAGGACTAAACTATACATTTTCACTCCTAACCTTGGAGAATATGAAAGTCCCATTAGTTCTTTAATGTGCACATGCGAGTAGGACCACAATTTTCTTGGTCATCCAAGAAGAAGAACCCTCCTGTGTGGCAATCCTTAAGGTCAGGGAAGAGCTCAGCAAAAGCAAGGCACTGGGTTTTTATATCATGAAGGAGAAAGTCAAGACCGACAGACAACAGCCATGGGACATAGGGCTGACTTCCACTTGCAACCTTTAGGTAAAAGGTAGCAGTGCTTTGTCTGCATTCTCTACCTCAAAATCACACCTTTTTGAGAACTGGCAATTCTTTAGTTGGATTCAAGTGCAATGGCATCCTTTCTTGAATGGCCATCAGCAATACTAGGCAAAACCCTGCTGTTTGTGATATTTGATGGGTTCCCAGTTCGAGATAGTACAGCTGCATCATTTGATTGCTCAGCTTCATATTTATTCAGGAGATTCACAGGAGGGCAAAAGGGGTTTAAAGCACAAAAGGAGGAAGAGTCCCAGAACTAGGCAGCTACCAAGATGTGAAGCAGCATAATGTGACAAAAAGGGTGAGAAGTCTAATGGGAAACAAATGCAATGACTTCACTTTTAAATATCTTTCTTACAATCTAGGATAGTCAGAAGATGTTTTCCAACAAGATGCTACCCTTCATGACCACCCAGGAGACATGGAGCTAACCACCCATCTGAAGGTGCAGCAGGTGGATGCGCGCTCCCGTGAGCCTCCGAGAGCACCCACACATGGCCATGCATGGAGCTATGCTGGGAAATCGGGAGTGCTCCATGTGGGGCCAGCCAAGTGTTTGGTGGTCACTTCTGTGCTTGGGGTAGCCATGCTGGTAGCCGCCTGTTTGAATCCCCCATCGCACATGCCACCTGAGTGAGTGCTCGGTGGCAGTGCCAATCAGCAGTCACAGACGCCCGCCCCCATCGCCTTGCTTATTTTAAAAATACCCCCCAAAAGAAGGGAACATAGGAAGAGACAGGGATATGAAGTTGAGAAGTCACAGGTGCATGTGATTAGCTTAGTTCCTGGATAGAGGGGGCCACAACTTGCAGGACCATACATTTATTATTAACATTAATAAAAAAATGAATAATAATTAATACAATTAATAATAAATGACAGCCAACAGAAGACAGCCAAAGCAAAATATGTCAGTAATTTATTTATTTTTTATTAATTATTATTAATAAATAATAATAATAATAATAATAATAATAATAATAAACAACTGTTTCTGACTGACATATTTTGCTTTGGTCGTCAGCATGGTCAGTTATTCCTGACCTCCTCAGTGCTAAAACTGAGTTGTAATGTGCTTAGTGCTGTCAGGCTGACTTGTGGTTTATGCTGCTGGCCTAAAAGGTAATCAGTAAATATATTAGGTTTAAAATAACTTATTAATTATGAATTTATTATTATGATTATTATCCATCAGAATTCCAGACAATATTAATAATACTACTTATTGTTGATGGGATGTCGTGAGAGTGGCTGGGCTCTCAATCTGGCTCTTTAAACTCTTTTTTCTTTCACTCTCATTTCTCTAAAGCCTTTCTACAGCACAAGCATACGAGTTACATACAACCGCACAGTTATCTTACTCAGTGGGTTATTTTTTTCTGATTGACTTTCCAGACAGCCCCTAATGGTGCATTAGGAGCCAGAGAAGAGTGACTGACTCAGAGTGCCTGGGTGATGGTCTCAGAGGGACAGGGAATAGGGCAGATGTTTTTCAGTATATCATTGGCTGCTGTTAAAGTGCTGGTATGAATCCCTCAGTAGCCATCTGCCCTGAGCTGCAATCAGGCACTGGCTTTCCTAGATTCTGATAAGGAGAGCTGCAGCGTCTTGAAAGTAAAACTGTCTCTGACTGACATATTTTGCTTCAGCTGTCGGCGTGGTAAGTTATTTCTGTGCTAAAACTGAGATGTAATGTGCTTAGTGCTGTCAGGCTGACTTGTGGTTTATGTTGTTAGCCTAAAAGGTAACCAGTAAATATATTAGGTTTAAAATAACTCAGATGATTTCTAGAATGAAGCTGGGCAAAATAGTACTTGGCAGTTCTCGTTCACAGCAAAAATGCATATTTGCTTGGCTCCTATCTGTGGCATCCCCCATTCATATCCAAGAGGCTCTGTTCACAAGAATGCACATGGCAAATGAGGTAAATGAATCTTAATGCAAATAGGAAGAAAGCCTCACCAGTGCACACTCAGTTGTGTTTGGTCACAATTTCCCATTAGGCATATCCTGGCTTCTATTTTGGAACCTCACTAGTTTCCCCCATGCTTAGACACATTCAGTGGGCCAGTCTAGAAGGAGGAACAGCACCATGTAACAGAACTGATAGACTGCATTACCAGCACTTAATTTGTAAATAAAATAAGAATAAGAATAAGAATAATAAACTAGTTGCGAGGGCCCAAGCCTGTCCCAGGAGTCACACCTCCTCCCCTGTCCCAGAGCTTGACAGAGAAGGGAACAGAAACCTAGGGTATTTTCAGACGTTACGAGATCACAGTCAACCACAGTGAGCCATGGTCAATCCCGCAGCGAGGCCAAAGCACCCTGAATGTCTGGGTATTTTCAGACGTTATGAGATCACAGTGAACCACGGTGAATCCCCACCTGGTGATCGTGGTCCCATAACGTCTGTTGGGGGGAATGGAAGCTCCCTGCCAGATGTTCACCCCCGTGAATAATGGGGGGGAGGAATCACATTCAACACGCAAACGGAGGTCCTGCCTGGACCATCTCCATTGGACTGTGCAGCCATACGTTGAGTCGTGTGGCCCCACCCCCTCCCTGATTCCCCGCCGGGATCAGCCAACATGTCTGTTGGTCGTTACGTGTTGGCCCTGGTGGGGAATCAGTAGGGTGTTTCCATGACGGGACAAATTGAGCCCCATCACGTCTGAAAATACCCTCTGTTTCACGGGCGCCAGATGTTCACCACTGTCAATCCCCACCAGGGTTCAAAAATAACCACACTTCCGGTGCTCTGGACCGGACCACCTCCGAAAGCGTAATCAATGCGATTCCCACCGGGAAACAATAAAAAGTAACGTCTGACTGGCAACCACTTGCAGGAATCAACTAAAATGATTCCCAGCTGGGGACAAAGAAGGCAGCGTTGCTACCAGCAGTTGACTAACCAGCAACAACACAGGTCGCGGAGGGAGATTTAAAGGGCACACAGCAGCAGGGGGATGTGGTGGGATAGAGCGAGGCAGAAGGGCGAGGAGAGTGGTGGGAGAGAGAGCAAGGCAGGAAGAGGAGGTGGTGGAGACACAGGCGAAGGAGGGGGTTGTGCTGCACCTGCAGGTGGTGGAGGGACAGCAGCAGCAGCAGTCAGGACAGGCACCCCTGGAGACAGGAACTGGACCAGGGGATGAGGCAACCCGGAAACGGGTAAGGGGACAGAAGGGGGGAGGGACCTGCCGGCCCAGGGGCACCAAGGGGGGTGACCTGGGGGGCAGGAGGGGGGCAGGAGGGGGTCGCAGGACAGACACAAAACACCTAATACCCCCCCTTGACCCACAGACATGGAAGCGGCCGCAGGAGCCTGAGCCCCCGGAGGAGACGGACGCTGGCCAGGCGATGGAGGAGGAGGAGGAGGGTCCACGTGAGAGAAGGCCCTACCATCGAGGGGGGCAATGGGGGCACAGGGAAACGCAGGACTTTATCTGCATCTGGGGAACCCTGGAGCATCAACTGAAGCTTGCTATCAATCAGCAGAATGAACATGTCTTCCGGGAGATCATGCGGGACATGGAGATGGTGGGCCATCACAGGACCATGGCCCACTGCCACTCAAAGGCAAAGGAACTACAAGGCCATCTGGGACAACAACCAGCGGTCCAGACATGGAGCCCGGACCGCCCCCTACTTCGATGCCCTGGACTGCATACTCCATATGAAGGACTCCATCGTCGCCCCATGCCTCGTGGGGAGCGCTGTGGTCCAGGGCAGGGAATGGGCTGAGGTACCCTCTCCCTTCGCCACACCCAGGGAGAACACTGGCTCCAGGGCCCCTGCCCCCCCCGGAGGAAAGACCAGGGACCTCGGGGACCTGCAGGCCCCCCACAAGCACCAGCCCCAGAATCTCCCACCCCGTCTGGACCAGGATACTCTGAGGCCAGCACACTGGTCACCCTCAGCCAGTGGACACAGGGGGACCACAGCAACATGGAGGGGCCGGCCTCGGAGGGCTCCAAGATGGACATCGAGGGTAAGCACGTGAGAGGGAGGGGGGCCAGACTGAGGGGGAAGGGTCAAGGGGGGGAAGGGGAACACACAGGGCACACACCCCATCCCCCCTGTCCGGACCGGGAAACTCTGAGTCTGGCACACTGGTCACCCTCAGCCAGTAGACACAGGGGGATCCCAGCAACACTGAGGGTCCAACCTTGGAGGACTCCGAGATGGACATCGAGGGTAAGCACGTGAGAGGGAGGGGGGCCAGACTGACGGGAAGGGGACCTGGGGGGCCACTGAGGGACAAGGACATCCCACCCCCACCCAGCCCCTCCCATATCCCCACAGGGCATGGCACGCCCCCACCCCTGCAATGGACGGGCAATGAGGATGCCAGAGACCAACCCCGGGAACAGCCTGCAGT
Organism: Sphenodon punctatus; assembly: GCA_003113815.1. Taxonomy (NCBI): domain Eukaryota; kingdom Metazoa; phylum Chordata; class Lepidosauria; order Sphenodontia; family Sphenodontidae; genus Sphenodon; species Sphenodon punctatus. The sequence goes on from QEPC01006395.1 coordinate 892,449, forward strand.
CCCTGGTGAGGCACACCACCAAGGGGGTGGGTGGAAGGGTGCCGGGGAAGGGCACCGGCTGCCAATCTGAGGGGGGGGCCCTGGACCCCCCCAGCCATGCCACAGAACAGGGGGAAGCCAGCCGGGGTGCCTAACCAGCAGCTATTTTGTACCCAACAGGGCAACCCAAGGGGCCCCAGCAAGCCAGGCTGTACCCCCGGTGCAACGGATGAGAGAACACCCGGCATGGGTATGGCACTGGAGGGAGGAGCAAGTGGAGGACATAGTCTGCTCTACCACCGAACAGGGCGAGCGGATGATTGGGGCCCTCATCCGGATGTAGGCAGCCACGGAACACTCTGTGCAACAGGTGGAGGTGAGAGACCGGATGCTCCAGGCGGAGGTGCAGCTGGAGCGGAGGCGGGAGCGCCGGGAGCACATCAGGCAGGTAGAGGCATTTGGGCGACTGGAGCAGGCCATAGACAGAATGGTGCATGAGCATTCAGCAAAGATGGACTGCTCGCACGACATTGGCACTTCTCTGCTCCTGCACACCGGCACCATGAGGGCGTGTAAGGACTGGAAAGGAGGGTGGGGTGTGGGCTCCCTGGCCAAGGCCCTGAGAATCCTCCCCACCTGCATCCACTCTGTTGTCCCTCCCCCTTTCAGGTAACCATCTTTACAAAGGGGAGCTGCCCCTGAGGGAGTGTAAGGACTGGGAAGGAGGGTGGGGTGTGGGTTCCCTGGCCAAGGCCCTGGGAATCCTCCCCACCTGCATTCACTCTGATGCATCCACTCTGCTGTCCATCCCCCTTGCAGGTAACCATCTTTACAAAGGGGAGCTGCCCCTGAGGGCAGCACCCTCTGGGCGGTGGCTGAAGGTCGCCGCCAAAGGACGAAGTGCCATTGGCGGGACGTTAGTGGATGGAGGCAGAGGAGGTTGCTAGTCTACCAGGGACATTATACTTGCTCTGCAGAGTGCCCTTGCATGCGTGGTGACAGAGACTGGGATATTGCCTCGCTACCCTCCCCTATATGGGTGGCAGTGGGGTGTGTGAAGATATTGAAAGACAGAGGAGTGGGGTGGGGTCCTGTGTGTATTGTGTGGGGAATGTTGACATTGGAGGGGTGCAATTTTGGGGGTTTGAGTGTGGTGTGGGGACTGTTGAACTCCCTCTGGTGGCAGGAGAGGGAGGCCAAATGGTGGTGTGGAGGGGAACCCCTGGTGTGAGCAGGGGTGACCCTCCGGGGCAGAGGTGAGTAGGGGGATTTGGGGGGTGAGGTCCCTCTCACTGGCCTGTTGGGGCAGCCTATGGAGGGTGGGTGTCTAACGGGAACCTGGCTGGACAATGAATTGGGCCGTATCTTGGCCTATCTTGTTCCAGCTGTGTTCTCTGTGCAGCATCAGCCTCAGCTGGAGGGACAAGGGGATGGTGTAGCCATTGTTATCAAGGATGCATTGTCTTTTAGGAGATGTCCGGTGCAGGCTCCACCAGGTGTTGAGTGTCTCCATCTTGTGTTGGATTTGACCAGGGACAGATTAGGGGTGCTGCTG
>QEPC01006395.1:896646-910780 GCA_003113815.1 Sphenodon punctatus
GAGCACATGACACCAGTGCTCCGGGCTCTGCACTGGCTGCCTATAAAGCACCAGGCCAGGTTCAAGGTGCTGGTTTTAACCTTTAAAGCCCTTCACGGCCTGGGCCCTGCTTATCTGCGGGACCGCCTCACTCCCCATGTGCCCGTGCGACCCTTGAAATCGTCTGTGGGAGCCTTTTTGGAGGTTCACCCAGCGAGGTGGGTGGCCACCGATGTTAGATCTTTTTCAGTGGTCGCCCCTGTGCTGTGGAATTCGCTCCCGGAGGAGGCTCAGCTGACTCCCACTCTCCTGCTGTTTTTGCATATATGTAAGACCTGGCTGTTCCGTCAGGCTTTTGGCGAGGGGTCGGGGTGGGGTGTGGGTGGGAATGGGGGCTTTCTCCACATATTGGGATATTTAAAAATGATAATTGCAAATTGTTTTAAAAATGTATATTGTTTTAATGTTTTAATGAATGTTGTTTGCCGCCCCAGACTGCCCTGTGGGCAGGAGGGACGGGATATATATTTTAAATAAATAAATAAATAAATAAAATGAGTGCATACGTGATGGCAGTTGTGTCACCAGACACCCTGCCCACCCAGGGCCCGATGCCAGGCCCCTCGTCGCCCCCAGCACTGCCACCACCACCCCAGCCGCCGGCCCGCCCACTCGGCCTGCACATATACATCTCCTGGTCCCTGTAGGCCTCTGGTGGGAGCAGCTGCCCATGGGGGCCCAACCGGCCCCAGGCTACTACCACTGCCTGCCCCTCAGGACACCGACGGCTCCCAAGACGCAGTTCGGGACACAGACAGCGGAGGGGAGGGGAGCTCCCAGAGCTCCATGGCGACCACAGGGCAGCCGAGGGGGAGGCCCCAGAGGTGTGGGGAATGGGGGGTTGGGGGAGATCAGTCTGAGGGGGGATCACGGCACTGCGAGGTGGGTGGTGGTGGTGGTGGTTGGGACACATGTAATTGTGTTTTGAAATAAAGGTTTGGGCACAACAATTGCCTCCCTGGTCAGTTCATAGGCCCGGCGCTGTGGGCAGGCAGGGTGGACATACAGGGGTGTGCCCAGGGCATGGTGGGTGCCCCGGGGTGGTGGAGAAGGGGGGGTGCGCTTCACGCCTGGGCAGGGCAGCACGGATGCGCTTGGCATATCAGTACTCCTGCAGGTTCTCTGCATTCACATACGGGGCACAGGACCAGGAAGGTTCCGGAGCATGGGGTATACACCTGTCTGTGCTGGGCTACCATCGGAGCATGCTTCAGTGGCCCCACTTCGTGCACCTGGTGGGCCACTCGGCCTCGGGCCCCTTCATTGTCCCCTGCAGGTGGCTGTGAGGCCCCTGTGCCTTCCGTGCCCCGGTTGGTGGCCCCGCGGAGAGCTCCCGCCTCCTCCCTGCTACCGCAGGCCAGTGCCTGCTTCCTCCATGATGTCCCAGCCTTGCAACTGTGCTGCCTGTTTCCCGGAATTCCTCTGCCTCTGCCTGTGGCTCCGAGTCCCCTCCTGGTCACCTCTGCATCCGGTGTTTCCCTCCGTGGCTGCCTTCTCCTGTGGCCAAGTCCTGCTCTCCGTGCCTCTGCCCACCTCCCCGGGTTGCTTCTGGCCTTCCTCATCTGCCAACCACTGGACCACCCTGCCTCTCTACAGCTAAATATAAAACAGACGATCTTGTGATTTAAACTCTATGATGACCCACACAAGGGGCGGGGAAGGAAAGTCATTATTAAAAGCCAAATGAACCATTCAGATTTATTCTGTCTTTTGTTTGGTTTCCAAATCTGAAATGGCCAGTCCTAGTCTTTCACATTTGGGGTGCACATTCCTATTTCTTACAGAGAACATTTCCTGTGTCTCTCCCCTTCCTCCTCCCCATGAATTTAATTGCCGAGGCTGAGCCCGGGAAAATACCCCTTACTCCTAATTAAGTCCTGCAGGTGTCACACACTACAAAATATCCCCAGTGCAAAAATTCCCAAACCCACTGAATCCAGGTCTCTGCTAGCTAACACATCAGGCTTTTTCTGAGACATTATATGTTTTTTATTAGAGGAGAGCAAATAGTTTGCAAACAATTTATTTGGCAAAAGTGGTCTCTGCACATGTGGCTCAACTTTTTGGTTACTTTCAAAATTGTTACCTAAATAATTTCAACAATAACTCTTGAACTGTTGATTTCTTAAAACTAATTTCTTGCAAGTATTTGACATCTGAAATCCAAAGTTGTATATTTTGTCTCAAAGTCAAGAGAACATGTGCAGTAGGCCATGTGTTAGTCTTTCTATTCCCTGATTAGTAAGAGTGTAGCTCAACATTTACTCCTAAAAGTTTGAGTTCAGTATTCCCTTCGTATAAATGTTCTCTCATATATTGGATTAAAGTTCATCCTTCCTGACTGTAAATTTGCACCCAAAAACAACACCCAAAGGGGCATGAACACAAGTGAAGTGAATTGAGTTTATTTATGTGAGAGAAGTTTTTACAGAAACCTTTTGGAAATGTTTTCTGCCTTTGACATGAGCATTTTTCTTGCCCTTTCCTCTGTGAAACTTCATAATCAGGTATGAATTCCATGTGCCAAAAAACTCCTGATTTAAAACAGTAGTTGAGGCTCTTACAAATTCAACTATGCACCAAAAGACATGAGAATTATTAGTTAAGGTTCCTGCCTTAACTTGCATGCCATGTAAATAGTAAAGATATTGGGTGATTTCAGACGTTACGGGGCCCTTTGGCCCCGTACCGAAAGCACCCTATTAATTCCCCACCGGGATCACCCCGTAACGCCATATCAGACGTGTCGGGGGGATCCCGGCGGGGAATCTGGGAGGGAGCGGGGCCGCACGGCGCAACGTGCAGCCGCACAGCCCCGCCCCCTCCACGCACCCCGCCGCCCGCCCTTCGGAGAGACGGGCGGGCAGTGGGGCCACTGAGGCCGCCGCGTCGGGCCGGATGCGCCGTGGCCCGGGATCCTGCCGGTGATCCCGGGCCGTGGCGCCCGACCAGACGATACGCCGGCGTTCACCCCGGCGTGGGATTGCATTCAACACGCGGCGGCCGGCGGTCCCTCCGCTTCGGCCGCTCGCGTGGTGAATGCAATTCCACGCCGCGGTAACATCTGGGGGGAAACATCCGTTTCCCCCAACAGACGTTAGGAGATCACAGCCACCACGCGGAATTGAGCGTGGTTGACTGTGATCTCGTAACGTCTGAAAATACCCATTGTTGTCACAGGGGTTGGGCCCCACTACCCCACTTTTCTGGGTTGGGTGACTCAATTTACCTCACTTGCAGCCCACCTGAACCAGTTCTCTCTCTATCTGATTCAGTCCTGCAAAGGGGACAATACTTTTGTCTCCCAAGTTCCAGAGACTTCCAGTTCATAGACTCTCTCTCTCTCTCTCTCTCTCTCTCTCTCTGGGTTCGCAAGAGCTTGAGGGCTCAAGTTTCTCAGATTGTGTTCCCCAATGTAAGTCAACGGAAAGCACTTCTTAGTAAAGAAGAACGTTTTATTGATTACATAAGCAAAGATAGTTTGAACACAGAGTGGCTAATAAACAAAAGTAAATAACGCATTCCTAGTCTGAACTGCATGTATCCAAAATCTTACCCTACCAAGGTCCATTTCTTAGCCAGTGATGTAGCGTGACTGGGCACCGTCTTAAGCTGGTCAGAAAGCAAAGTTCCTTCTCTCAGCACATTGCTGCAGTGGGCTTGCTGACTTGCTCCGCAAGTCAGAGGTTGAGTGAGATCCCAACAGTAACAGAATTCCAGGGAAAAGATCTCTCTTTAAATATCTCTCCAGCTTTCTTGGTCTGCCTTTCCCGCCTTGGGAGTGTGTGTTCTTGGTCACATCTGCAGGAATGGTGCATTTGTAACTGAATGGCTTCTGTCTGGCTCTTGCAGAGCTGTCGGCAGATGTCTCTGAATACACATTCGGCTTGTCTTTGTCTCTCTCCACTGCATGAAGCGAGTTTCCAGATCTCAGCTTTTACATTACATACATGTTTAACCTTTACGTTTACATATTTGTTAAACCTGTAGTTTGGTATCTCTTTGTGACAGCTCCCCCCCTTCCAGATCATGTGGAGTGGGCACGACAGTGTCCTGTAAAAGAATTAAACTGGCGTGTCCCTGCGTGATAGTGCATCTGCTACCACATTTTGTTTACCTTTTTACGTGTTCAATTCTCATGTCAAATTCCTGCAAAAACAAGCTCCATCTCAGCAGTTTGGAGTTGGAGTCCTTAACATTATTGAGCCAAGTCAGAGGTGAGTGGTCAGTGTATACGGTAAACGTCCTACCAAATAAGTACGGTTTAAGTTTCTTGACAGCCCATGCTATGGCTAGACACTCTTTCAATGGTTGCCAGATTCTTTTCCCTTTGGAGCAGTTTCTTGCTAAAGTATGCAATGGGATGGTTTATTCCATCCTCCCCTTTTTTTGTGAGGGCTGCTCCCAGGCCAGTGCCAGAGGCATCAGTCCAGATATGGAATTCCTTATCATAATCTGGACTGCTTAACACTGGTTCCTCAGACAGAGCTTTCTTAAGTGTGTCAAATGTGTTGTGACACTCGTCTGACCATTGTACCTTCTCTGGGCATTGCTTCTTATATTTGTCAGTTAAGGGGGTTGCTATGGTACTGAACCATGGGACATAGCGGTGGAAGTAAGTAGTCATGCCTATGAACCTTGGGATCTGTTTTTTGGTTGTGGGTGCAGGTCAGGAGCAAATAACATCTACTTTGTCTTTTCAAGGACGTAATTTGCCATTCCCCACCTTGTGCCCTAGGTATGTAATGGTACCCATAACAACTTTACACTTTGATGGTTGTATTGTTAGTCCTGCCCCCTTAATTCTGTGTAGTGCCTGGCTTACGTGTGTCATGTGGGTGTCCCATGTGTCACTGAAAATCACCATGTCATCTATATAAGCCAAGGCAAAGTCACACATCCGTTCTAGGATGTGGTCCATTAACCTCATGAATGTAGATGCGCTATTTTTTAACCCAAAAGACATCACTGTGAATTCATATAGGCCCTTGTCCATTATAAATGCTGTTTTGGGCCGGTCCCCCGGGTTCATTTTAATCTGCCAATAACCCATGGTCATGTCTAGGGTAGTCAGGTAGTTAGCCCCTGCTATCCTTTAAATTGTGTCATCTGTTCTGGGTATGGGATAGGAGTCTGACACAGTTATGGCATTCAGTTTACGATAATCAACACAGAGCCTTATGGAGCCATCAGGTTTTGGAATTAAAACCACTGGACTTACCCATGGACTCTGAGACCTGTATGACTTCCAGTTTCAACCTTTCCTCAATCTCCTGGTGGATCTGTGTTTGATTCTTCCCATTTGTGCAAAAGGGACTAGACTTGACTGGACCCTTGGTTCCTGTCTCAATGGTGTGTACAATGATGTCTGTTTCCCCAGGTTTGTTTGAAAAGATCTCTTTGTGCTCCTGCAGGAGGGTTGTTATCTCATGCCTTTGTAAGTTGTTGAGGTCTGTGGAAATGCAAATTTCCTCCAGAGACTCAGATTCCTGGCTGTCCTGCAGGAGGTTCAGTAATGGGTCATTACAACCATCTGTTGCCCCATTCCCCGTAGCCACCGAAGCTAAGCAACCCTGTGTTTCCTTCTCATGGTAATCTTTGATTCTATTTATGTGGAATTCTTGGGCCTTTGTCCTGGAGTTCGGTTTGTTAATCCAATAAGTGACCTCATTCTTCTTAGCAATTATATGATATGGGCCATCCCAAATGGCATGCCCCCCAACCTTGTTAGTTGGTCTCATTACTAGCACGGTGCCTCCTGGATTATAAATTCTATCTTTGGCTTTCTTGTCATATTTTATCTTTTGGGCCTCTTGGCTGCTAGCCAGGTTTTCTTGGGCCTCCTTTAACATGGAGTTTATGTTATGTCTGAATTGCTAGTTATAGGTTGTCCTTCAGTCTCCTCTGAGTTTTCCCAGGAGTCCCTTACTAGATCCAGGGGACCCTACACATTCCTTCTGAATAGCAATTCAAATGGAGAGTATCCTGTGGATTCCTGGGGTACTTCCCTATATGTGAATAGGAGGTAAGGTAATCGTTTGTCCCAATTATTAGCTCTGCTGGTCATGAAGTTAGCTAGCATTTGCTTCAATGTCCCATTAAATCTTTCAACTAATTCATTTGCTTGGGGGTGATATGGAGCTGCCTTTATGTGCTTCACATCACATAACTTCCAGAGCTATTGGAAGATATTGGAGAGGAAATTTGCCCCTCTATTTGTTATGACCCGTTTGGGAAAACCCACACTACTGAAAATGTCCAGTTATGCATCTGCTATACAAGCAGTATTAACCTTGCTCAGGGCTGCAGCTTCAGGGTATGTAGTGGCGTAATCTGCCACCACTAGTATTTTTTCCCAGTTCTGGAGGCTTTTTTCATGGGACCTACAATATCTATCCCCACCCTGTAGAAAGGCACTTCAATAATGGGGAGGGGGTGTAGGGTCACCTTTTTTTGATCATTCCCTTTCTTGTTTCTCTGACAGGAGTCTCACACCTGGCAGAATATTCTAACATCCCCTTTCATGTCTGGCCATTCAAAATTTAATTGTAGCCTTTGCAGTGTTCTCTTCACTCCTAGGTGTCCAGTAAAGGGAGAGGAATGTGCCAGGTTAAGCAAGTCCTCTCTAAACTTTTTTGGCACACTAGTTTCCTGAGCTGATCCTCCCTCCTCCCATCACTTCCCTGGGGTAGGATCTTATAAAGTAACGCATGTTCCCATGAGTATTTCGCCCCTTGCGATTCAGTTGGGGCTCCCTCATCACCTACTTCCCTGATTCCCTGTAAAGTCACACCATTTGTCAGTTCTTTTCTGAAATCAGTTTGTGTTGCAGTCAAGTTTTTACTTGCGAATTCTAACCTTGGGTCTGTGTCTTGTTCCTCCCCATGTTGGTCAGAACTCCCCAGGTCCCCTGCTGGGTCTGTCCCGGTCACATCTGCTGGTTGGGTTTGGGACTCAGCTTGGGCCTGTTCCTGGTCCCCAGTGGAGTTCAGGGGTTGAGATGCAACCTATTTGGGGCTGTCAGAGCCTTGCTGCCCCTCTCCCTCCCTTTCTGGGTCGCTCTCTGGCTTTTCCCACCCTCTCGTTCAAGACCCATTTGTTTATTGCATTCCCCACCAACAGCTTATGCTTTCCAGTTTTGGGGATTAGGGCCACCGTGATTTTTCCCTTCACCCCCCCCATTCCAACTCCACCTCAGCTGTGGGGGTTTCAGTTTCCTGTCCCGTGTAGTCAGTGATGTAGACCTTGTGGGGGGTGTAACCTGATTTCGGGATCAAATCCTCTCGGACCATTACCATGTCTGCACCATTATCAATTCAGCCCACACAGGACACGTTGTTTATTTTTGCTGGTCTAAAGAGGTGTGCATTTTCTGAAAGAGAAGGTAAAGATACCTAAAAATACTTACTAGTGGTGGCAGATTATGCCACTAGATACCGTGAAGCTGCAGCCCTGAAAGAGAAGGTAAAGATACAAGGGAGGAGGAGGTGGGGAGGTGAAGAGGGAGGAGAAGAGAAAAGAGGTGCAGGGGCTGGGGTGAATGGGGAAGGGGGTGTTTGGGGGTTAATGAGGGGAGGGAGGAGTGTGGGCGACTATGGTGAATGGGGAGGGAAGAGGTGGTTGGGGGTTAATGGGGAGACGAGTGTGGGGGCCTCGGGTTCAATGGCGGAGGAAAAGGATATTGGGGGTTAATGTGGGAGACAGGGATGTGGCGGGGGAGGGAGGGTGCATGTAGGGGCTCGGGGTCAATGAGGGCTAATGGGGAAGGCAGGGGATGAATGGGGTGATCTGGTCCCTTGTTGGGTGTGATTTAGGAGGGAGCCTCTCACTCTCCACTTCAGGAGTCACTCCACAGTCTCTTCACTTTTCCGATATTGGGTGGGTGAGCATGATACGTAAGGGGTTTGTCCTGGATTCCTCCCAACCAGATCAGAAGAATGTGTCTGGGTTCCTGGGAGGAGAAACAATCTCCTTTCCCCACTCCCCATCCCTCACCTTAAGCCTTCTTTTCTCATCTCTCCACTTACAAACCGAGTTCCAGCATGGCATCCACTTTAAGCAGCCTGACGCGCCCTTTCCTTCTGTAGTGCTCTCGGGCCAGCATGCGCTGCCCCTTGAGACTCTAAGCATCCATCCTGTTGCCAGCCAGCAGCTTGGGATTCCCTAGCAGGGGGGCTGACATCATGACATTCTACCCAGACAGTTAAACAGAGGGAGGCTGCAGTATATCTGCCATACCATAACATAACATGGGGACTTCAAATGACGTCCAAATAAAAAACTAAAGAAGATATGAAAAACCAAATAGGAAAGCAGACACAGGACCAGAAAACTCAATTTTCTAATACTTCCCCATACACTACAGCTGCATTCACACCTGATGGTGGTGCCGCGGCGGTGCTCCCATGAGCCAAAGATGTGGCAGGGAAAAGGAGGCAGAAGCTGGAAGTACTACCGGTGCGAACAGGGTTCTGCCATGGCATTACTTGCAAATGACAGCCTGCACTGGCGGTACATCCGGCTTCTGCCTCCTTTCCCCTGTCACACCTTTGGCTTGTGGAAGCACCACCACCACACCGTTGACAGGTGTGAATGCGGCCTATGGCATACCACAACACCAAAATCCTTGCTGTATCAAAAGTTATCAAGTAGAGGAAAAAAGCCCCATCTCCTGTCATGTTTAAATAGCTGCAACTTTCTTGTTTCCCAATCAATTTGCTTCAAACTTGGACACATTTCCCCCACCCTCCTTTACTCAAAGGACCCTGCAGGTAAAATTACAAACTAATAGCAGGCACCGCACCATCTCAAGTTTATAAGCAACAGAATTTTCAAGGTTTCCCGCTTGCTCCTCACCTTAACTATAGAGGCACGTCTTTACCTCTATAATGAATGAGTCAAAGGTGGATGGAGTGTTGCCACCTTTTGGCCAATTGCATCAGAAAGGGTACATTGCTATTAATTTTGTCTGGATGGAAACAAGCACTTGTAAATACCATTTAAAGTCACTCTTGCTTCCATACGGCTTCTGTACAATGACTGCTGCTGCCATATTACTCTGCTTTCCCTTTCCTCTTCTGTGCGGCTTCTCCTCTTATTCTGCCTGAAGTTCTATGGAAGTGTGGGGGGGAGGGGGGCTTATCACAAAAGCTTTTTTGTCATGTTGCTGTTATGGATTTACTATGAAATTACTGTATAGTGTCCCAAAGGCCTTTGGAAGAAGCTGTGTTATAAATCAGATAATAACAGTTACTAATGATAATTGATTTAACACTTGCTGCTTCTTTAATGCAAGAGGACCTCAGATTGGAACCAATTATAGCAGATTGATTGACATAGTAAGACTCACTGGCTTGAATGCTTTGTGTTTACTGCTTCTATAGCTACCAAATTTTATAGTTTGATGATCTTCTGAGTACCTAGCTCTTCCAGCACTCTGGCACACAATCCTCCACCCATTGAAGTCAATGGCAAAATTCCCATTGACTTTAATGATGGAGGATTATCTGCCCATACTGTTACAAAAGTACAGTTGCACCAGTATTTCCATTAAATAACCATTTTCAAACAATGCAACCTGTTTTCCCAGTTGAGGATTCAGGAACTCTCTCATTTAGAGTAAACTAGGGATGACTACATGGCCTTGGGAGTAATATTTTAAAACCTTGGGGATAATGGTTCAAAATTCTGCAAAGTACAATTCTTTCTGCCTCCAGAAAGTCCAGTGAAGCCTAGCATGCAGGAACCTTCTTGAGCAAGACATCATTCCCATAGTGCTTTCCATGTTCAAAGAGCTTTACTGCCCTTTTCTTGTTCACCCTCACAACAACCCTGTGAGGTTAGGTCATTGTTATTCCCATTTTACAGATGAGGAATTGAGGCTGAAAGATAATGAATTACACACAAAGTTGTAAAAAACTTTTTCAAGGTGCCCTAAATAACACAATACAAAACTGGGTTGATTCCATTTTAACCTATTTCGATGTTTAATAGAAATATACCAAAACCAAATCAAGCCCTAGCTAAACACCAGACGTACTCACCATCTACTCAATTCCAACACCACTCAAAGAGCTTTCCAGACAAAAAGCCCCTACAGCCAACTTGCTTCTAATGATGTAACAGGTTATACTTTTAAACTAATCAGAGTAATTAGTCCCATGTGATCAAGATTCAAATTAATGCCTCTACCGAAATACACAGCCATTCTTGAGGTTGACAAAAATCTTCAACCCCTCCTAAAAGGGTACTCCCAACACCTACTAGATTCAGAAGACAAATATAGTCCCCAAATATAGTCTTATAAAAAATTCCTTTTGTTGGATTTACTTCCAGTTTGATTTTTTTCTCTCTTATCCTTAATCTCCTTCATCTGGAATATTGGACTTGTTCTTATTCCGTTAACCTTCATCCCATAATCAAGTATATCCATACTCCTGTTCATATAGATGGTGATGACCCCACATTTGGAACACATTCTTTCTTCCAGTGTTAGGTAACTCTGGGAAAAGATGTCCTTTCTTCTAATACATGATGACCTTAGGAGATAAAACCTGGCCAGGGCCCCCTGCCCAGCTCTCTGTATAAGTTATAACCATCATCCAAAGAGTTACCCACCATTTAAAAAGGAGACACTAAGTTAGCATGTCTGTCCCAAATTGAGATGCAAGGGAGAAAAGGAAGTCCTTATCCAATATCTCCAAGGCAGTCAATCCCTCACATAGAATATACATACAAACTTACTTATACCGAACTCTAAACCAGGCAACACTGTTTGTAATCTTATTCCTCAAAACATCTCCCAGGTGTCAATTTGAACCGAGCTGCTGGACTATTACTTGGCTATGTTCACAGCAGAGGGTAGAGCCTGGTTGTGATCCAGGGAGGGTTTTTAAGTTCCATGAGTAAAGCTTGTACATTCCATCTGAGCCTCTGCTTTTTCCTTTTCTTGTTTGAAATAGTTTTTTCCACCTTTGTGTGTGGCACCCCTTAGTGAGGGTTGGTAACTGATTTTGTTGCTTTAGTTTTTTCAGATAATGAATTACCCAAGGTCATCCAGTGAGTTCATAACTAAGAGTAATTTCAGACGTTACGAAATCGCTGCTCACCACAGTAAATCCCAGTGGATTCCCTATGGTGGTAGCGATCGTGGTAACGTCTGTTTGATCCCTGCCAGATGTTCATGAACATCTGGTGGGGATCAAAGCTAACCACGGTTCTGGACCTCCAGCTGGCCCAAGGTCCAGAACCATGGTTAGATTGGCCATAATCTGAGATGGGCTAATGGTAACATCTGTTTCCCTGTTCCATCGCGGATTGTGGCCCCAACCATGGTATGGGATCGAGCACAGCGGCCGCATTGGCCACTGCGCCTGCCTGTCTCCCCGAGGGTAGGCAGCCGGGGGAGTGTGGGGGGCAGGGCTGTGCAGCTGCACATCGTGCCACGCAGCCCCTCCCCCTCCCCAATCCCCGTTAGCAATCAGGCCGGTGCATCTAAAGGACGGACACCCTGATCACGGACTGGGATCTGAGATGGATCCCGGTCCAGGGTTCAGCGCGATGGGCCTCACGTCTGAAATTACCCTAAGATGAGAGATAGCCCTCATTTTTCCACATCCAAGTCCAGCACCTTACCCACCATGCTACCCTTGCTATTGTTTGATAAAATGGGGTCCTGTTTTGTGTAGGTTCCCATGACACTTTTCAGAAAGCTAGAGATTCCCCCAAATAATCTTAGGGTGAAAACAGACATGACACTAACCACCCTTTAACCACCTTTGGTGGTTATTTATGCATGTTGCAGGGCTGTATTAGTGCCCTATGCAGCTCTGAAACGTGCATAAATGACCACCAAGGATAGTTAAAGGGTGGTTAGTGTCATGCCTGTTTTCATCCTTAGTTAACATTTCCTGCAATGTTGCTATTTGTCTGGATGTTAGTATTCTATAACCCAAGATTGCACTGTTGTGACTGTGCTGAATGATAGCCTATGGGAGATCACTGATAGTATGTATGCATCATACACTACAACCTTTGGAGTTAGGGTTACCACATGTGCCAGGGAATAACATGGATCATTGTTAATTTGCATTAAATATTCATGGGTTGATTAGTGTATGCTATTGTAAATTGATAATAGTCAACTGCCTAACAGAGAGGTTTGGTTTTGAAAACAGGCAGGGGAAATGTCAACAGGAAAAATGGACCAGGTTGGCATAAAACTGAACAGGTAACAATAGGTAACAACGCTGAATTTTCTATTATGGAGGGAAATTTTAAAGGCTCCAAGGTGACTTAGGAGTGAAGCTCCATTTTCAAAATACCTTGCTTTAGGTGCCTTCCACATCTCTGCTGTTGGAGGTAATTACCTCCAGCTCTGAGTCCTTCAACGTCCAAGAAAACCTCATCATTTTTCTCCTTTTGTGTTTCCTTCACAGCATCTCTGACTCACCAACTGCTTGTTATTTCAGACCCCCCTGCTGACACTTCTCTGAAAGTTCCCAAGGAGGAAAATCAGGGGAAGGGAAGAGTTATTAAATCTCTGGTCCTCCTTGCTCATAGGAACAGAGGTGGGGAGGGGAAAGATAGCTACTCTAGAGCAATTACTCTGACTACAGAGTAACTACTCCAGGGTCGCTTCTTCAGAGTAACTACAGAGAAATTACTCCAAGGTGTGCTACTCCCAAGTAAGTACCATTTCTCATGAACAGGCCCCAGTGAACAATGTCCTCAGCTGAGCCCAAGAGAAATGGAAGGGCAGGATTATGTATAGTTGACAAACAAAATTAAACTTGAAAGGTCTTTTTTTAACTGAGACCATTTTCACACAGACGTGCCCCCCTTCTCCCCACATGTGTACAGGTAGGGGAGCACTGTGCAAACACCACGGCAGGTGCAGGGGGATCAGTGAGCATCTGTGGGAATGCTGTGGCTGGTGGGTGGGAGTGCATGCATGTGCCCACATTCCACCCACCTCCACCCATCACCCAAGCATGGAGAAACAGGCACCAATGCCTGATAGGGATGGGTGAACAGACCGCGGTTCGTGTTCGGCCATTCGTGTTCGGCCATTCATGTTTGCTCGTTCAGGTTCAGCTGGTCTTGTTCGGCCGTTCGTGGTCTCCCGTTCCTGTTCGGCCATTCAGCTGTTTGCTGAGTTCGTGTTCGGCCATTAAAATCACGCGCGGGCCGGAAAGCGAAAGCGCGTCATGCCAGAAACTGGAAATTCGTGTGCGTGAAGGAGCTGCGTGGCGAGTGAGTGTGAGTTTGATTCGGTTTGTGTGTTTTGGCTGTGTTTGACTGTTTGTGACTTTGTTGGATTGACTGGCTGCGTGCTGTGTTTTGGTTCGGTTCGTGTGTGTTGTGGGTGAGAGAGTGGTCCTTGTTTTAAAAAAAAAAAGAGAAAGAAAAAATGAAGAAGACTGCGGTGCCGGTGATGATTCCCCAGCTGGGGGCCAACTTGCCAGTGCCACTCAAGGAGGAGGAGATGGTAGCGTCTGCGGCACTGGTAGTGGTCGAGGCAGCTACTTGGTGGCTACACCTCCCGTGGCACTGGTGGCTTACTCCTCGGAGGAGGAGGATGCGGCGGACTCTGGAGCTGCTGCCAGGTTTGTAAACAAATTTTTTACTGTGAGGACAAGAAAGGCTCTATCTGTTGGAGAGAGCTCACTGGTGTGTGTGTGGGTGCGTGGGTAGTGGGCATCATCAGTTGGGCACAAACAGTGGGCATCAGCGGGTGGCAGCGGATATATGCAACAGAGAGGGAGGGTACTGTAGTGTGGGGGGCTTTGGCACGAGCAGCACCCCCAACCAAACATGTGACAGGCTAGCAAGGGCTCCACTCTCCAGTTGCCTTGCCATCCCATTCCCTACGCACCCCCAAATAAGGGAAGGCTCTTTCCTCCAGCCAGGGTTGTTATTATTAATTATTATTATTATTATTAACAAACATTTATATAGTGCCAGCAGTGTACCTGGCATGACATGTTTACAAAGTAATAAAATAGACACGGTCCCTGCCTCTAGAGCTTACAATCTGAGAGACATAGGAAGGGGAACAGAGGGAGAGACAAGGGGTCTAACATTCATGAAGATG
>QEPC01006395.1:935530-962076 GCA_003113815.1 Sphenodon punctatus
GCATTGGAGAAGATATAAAGGACAGCCATGTGGTAGCCCTACTCCTCTGCAGCCTGCCTGAATCTTACAGTGCCCTCATCAATGCCCTGGAGACAAGGCCAGAGGCTGAACTGAAGCTGGAATTTGTTAAAGGTAGACTTGCGGATGAATTCCAGTGCAGAAAGGAGAAGCTGCAGAATGATCTAAAACAGGGTAATTAGACTGCACTGAAAACCTCAGACAGAGCTCCTAAGGGGGAAACCAGAGTATGCTTCAGATGCAAAAAGGAGGGACATTTAAAGAAAGACTGCTATATGGAAAGCAGAACAGCGGAAACTGTCTCCACAAACACCTAAGCAGAGGGCTAAAGTCACAAACAGCAACACAGTTGCTCAACAATGGAGTGGGTGCTTCAGAGCAATGCAAGACAGCTCATCCCAAAATTGGTGTGTAGATTCTGGGGCAACGAGCCACATGACTACTGATAAAGGATTCTTCACAGACTGAATATGAACAGTAAAGAAAGGATCTACCTTGCAGATGGGTGAAGCATCAACGCGGAAGGAATTGGACAAGGATTCCTGTACTGCAACCAATCACAGGAAGGCACACTGACCATACCCATGAAAGCTGTGGTCTATGTGCCGAACTTAGAAGGGGAACTCCTGTCCGTGAGGCGCCTGGCAGCGAGGGGACTCACCATCCATTTCCAGGGAGACGAATGCACAATTCAAAGTGGGACAAAAGTACTGGCCAGAGCCACTGCAGATGAGCACCTGTACCGTCTGAGCACAGCGAAAGAACAGGAGAAGCTCACTGCGCACAAGTCACACGATGTCTACATCAACCTGTGGCATAGATGCATGGGACATAGACACCCAGACAGCATCAAGGAAATGCACAGACAGCAGTTGACAAAGACCTTAAGGTATCAATGTGTCCCGTGATCATAAAATGCGACTGTTGCATCAAAGCCAAAGCCACGAGGGCTACGCTTCCTAAGAAGAGTCAGAATAGAGTCACGAAACTGCTTGATCTTGTACTTAGCCACGTCTGTGAACCAATGAAGGTTCCCATGCCAGGAGGCAACTGGTATATGGTAACTTTCATTGATGACTATTCAAGGTACATGATCACATATGTCATGAAGAGTAAAGATGAAGTATTCGACAAACTTCAGGACTACGTGACCATGACGAGCAACAAGTTCCAGTGCAGACCAAAGACACTGCAGACTGACAATTGAGGTGAGTTCACAGGAAAGGAAGTAGAGGACTTCCTGAGACTCCATGGAATTGAGCACTAAAAGACAGTGCCATATACACCCGAGCAGAACGGAACAGCTGAAAGGAAAAACAGAACGCTAACCGAAATGGTGAGATGCATATTAACAGACTCTGGACTACCAGAAAGATGATGGGGTGAAGCAGCAGTTGCTGCTACCTACCTACAAAATCTGCTGTATTCTAGAACAGTGAGGAAAACTCCATACCAACTGTGGCATGGTCAAAAGTGTGGGCCACATCAGAGTATTTGGAAGTAAGACTTACGTATATATCCCAGAGGAGAAACGTACCAAACTGCAAAACAGACATCCTCGTAGGATACAGTGAGCATTCCAAAGGCTACAGGATCCTGGATCTATGCACACAGACAGAATAACCATTAGAAACAGTGTGACCTTTGTGGAAAACTCAAGTGACAATGTGATGACTCTCCAAGGTCCAGGTGAAGGAGAACAATCAACCACGGACGAAACCACTGAAAGGGAACAATCCTCTGTACAAATGGTTGAAATCGGCACAAGGGTAGCAGAAGTGCAGGAACAGACGCAGCTGGCTGCTGATGCTGAGCCAACGCAGTCAATGAGGTCTAACAAAGGCATTCCCCCCACTCATCTGTCCTACAAAGTCAGTACCAGTAAATTGTCAGACCTACACCAATCCTGGAAGACAACCAAGGATGTATAGTGCTGGAGCAAACAGAAAGAATCAACCCCAGAACCAAGCACATTGATGTAAAATACCATTTCCTGAAAGACTCACAGGAACAAGGACTCATAGATCTGCAATACTGTCCTACAGAAGATATGACAGCGGATGTATTCATGAAGCCACTAGCAGGAGAACGCCATCGCAAGCTATTAAGAAGAATGAACATAGTGGGTTTGACTAGTGACTGTTGAGAAGGGGTGTTGGATTGTGCAACAGTCACAAGTAAAAGTCCATTGCAAGCCCTGCAAGCTTAATATGGGGCTTGGGGTCAGGGGATGAAATAGTTTGTTTTTTTCTCCTTGTCTCCTCTCATCTCTCTCTGTCCTCCATCTTGTCCCATGCAGTACTGTATGGAAGCATGTCTTCTGAGTTCTTAGTAAAGTTCTGTTTTGAAGAAACTTCTGCTGCATGTGTTATTCAACAGAAAGCTAACTCTACAATAGCTCGGGCACTATGACTAAATGGGTACCCACTACCCTTGAAACAAAGGCCATGAAACTGTTTATTAGTGCTGTTCTTTTTCAGTGCAGGTCCTCTGCTGCTCCCACACTTTTTCCTGTCCCGGAACCCTACTGCACCTTCACACACAGCCATTGTTAGTATGCTAGATAAAATGTAACCTGTAGTATGTATTTTTATTGTTAGACTGAGCCAAAGTAGGGTGCTGTATGATGAAAAGAATGATGGATACAAGCCAGAGAACAAAACTAGTTAGTTTAGGCCATTAGCCTCAGATCACAGTGATGAGAAAACAGTGCCTCATGGGAAAGGAGAGAGAGCTTATTTGGAGGAGTTGGTATAAACAAGACAATAAGTTAATAAACATAAGATAGCCAGTAACACTCAGCAAAACAATGGTTCTTAATGATGCAGAGTAATGGGTATTGGCTAGCAGTTAGCCTTGAAGGCGCCAGGGTGTGTAGAGAAAAAGTCCTAATCTAAATTACAGAGGGTCTGGCCTTGGCCGGAAGGATGGGGCCTGGATGTTCTGAAAAGGATAACGATACCAATGTGCATAAGAAAGGGTCAGCTGAAACCCACAAGATGGCGACGTGTAGGCCCATGTACCAAGCATACCAGCATAATGCCCTCCCGCCCAGAAGGTCACCAGAACCCAGGAACAAGCATAACAATAACATTCTTCCGCCCAGAGGGGAGAAGCCCAAACTCCAGGAAAATGTCTTCAGTTAGCTTTGCAGTGAGCCACTGGACTGTTGATCCTTATTGTTGCTCTCAAAAGATCCAGATACAAGGGGCACCTCTCCCGGGTATGCACCCCTGGGCTCCCACCTGTACCAACCTCTCCAAACCAATGCTCGCCACTGTGGTCTGCAGGACATGTAAGAAACATGGATTTTTAATGTGTTAAGTAGACAGGGCTAGATCTATCCAAGAACTGTGTTGATGGTATGTTATCTGTGTGGTTAAGAAAATAAAATAGTGTTGTACCCAATTAAATGTTTGATTTGTGGTGTGGGGTGACAAGATCCCGATTGGGAGTTGTGCTTGGGAGGGAAACGAGGTAAATTCTTTAGCACCATGACTCTCTTCCCTCTTTTGTAATCTTTACAGGCTCCTTCTAGGAATGGGCAAACAGAACGCCGTTTGGATGTTCAGACGTTCGGTTGTTCGGTTAAAAACCCGAGTTCGGGTTCCGGCTGTTTGTTTCGGCGGAGTTCGGTTTGTCCGAACTCAGCTGAACATTCAAAAAAATGCTATCGGTACCGAAACCGATTTTTTTTTGGTATCGGTATTTTTGGCCCTGAAACCACCCCTGGTGCCAGGAAGTCTGCTCCTCAGCTGCCTCCCCCTTCCAGTCATGTTTTCCCTGCACAAAGTCATGTTTTTCCCACCCCCAAACTCATCCGAACTCATCCAAACTGTTTGGAAGTTTGAGCATTCGGTTCAGAAGTTCGGTTCGGTCGTCCGAACAGGCAGAGTTTGGGCCAAACTCTGAACTTCCGAACTGCGTTCACCCCATCCCTAGCTCCTTCTTCTCCAGCCAGATGTTCTCAACTGTCTGTGGTAGGAGTGTCTCAGTTGACCAGAGCACTTGAATCCAGACTTGCAAGTGGAAACTAAGAGTCATCCACATGTGGGGTGTTTCCTAATGACATTTTTTTTTTTGGTGGGGGGAGACTCACCTTTGTATCAAAGAGAGGTCCACTCTAGAATTCTGTTATCAGACTCAGGAAATGCACATACAAGCTTTCTAAAAAAAAGTTCATGTTGTAAATCAAAAAGGGGTTCAGAAATACAAAAAGTTGCTGTTGTTGAAAACAAATTCAAAAATATGCAGACTAGGCTGGTTATACTCTGGAGAATTTCCTTTTTAGGAGTCTCATCTAGAGCTGAAACGAAAAGTCATGGTGAATGCTGTTTTTGTCAAAAAAAGTCTATTCGCCATGTTGTCCATGATGCAGAAACTTACTGGGTTTTTACCACGTTAGTTTGTCCCTGTTCAGGAATACCTATTGGTAGGTACTTGTGGTACTTTTCAACTTTTGTACATACCAGCATGTTTGGCATGTTGGCAGAAGGAGGCAGACACAGTATACACAGACCAGACACAGCAAGCACAGCCTCCTTCTCCTCCCACCTTTCAACCCTCCATCTCAGTTGGAAGAAGAGCACTTGGAGGTGAAAAAGATAGGAAACAAAAAAAGCGACAACACCGGCATATGAAAATACCCCCAAAATATGGAGTTTCAACAAGCCCTCCCTCCCCCCCCATCCCCTTTGTGGCATCAGTGCCCAAAGGCTATGTGCTAGAGCCTTTACTGGGCACCTAGTAATCATGTAAAATCGAACACCGCTTATTGTAGCTCAAAGATCTGAGGCCCTCTTTTAGCTGGTTACCTCTATTTTCATCCCTCTATTAGTTTCCTTAGGTTTTATTTGAGGGGCTCATAAATTCAAGCTGGTTTCCCCCTATTTAACTGGATATTCACCCCCTTCGGATCCTTCCCCTCCCTGTCTTTCTCGGTATCCCGTTGTTTTGTGTTGTACGTAAGGCCCATCGAAAGGGGGTACCACTGTAACCCTCATGTCCTGTTGGATTTACCTCTTTCCCCTCCCCCTCATAGTTTTACTTTGATTAACATTTCTATGAATCATACACTAGAAAATAATGGGATAGAGAAACAAGCATACTGTCCTTCATACCACAATCCAAAGTATCCCTTGTCCTCTGCGTGACTAGGGCTGCCACTTTTGAGGAAAATCTCAAGATCTGCGGTCTCCTGAAAAACTTTCATTTACCCCTCCACATTATGGACATCCTGGTGGGGAATTGCAGTTGTGACTGCAGTCTCCTGTCTTGAAGCACTGGGAAGAACCTCCCCCATCTTCTTCTTTTAGCAACCGTGGCAGCTGAATAATCAGGTAATATTCTCACCACGCTGTTCTGGTATTCAAGCTTTTGCTTATTTCTGGCCAATCTTAATATTTTTTTCCTTGTCTTGAAAGTCCAGGAATGTGACTATGATGGTGCAGGGATTTTCTCCTTCCTTGGATCTCAATCTGGCTGTTCTGTGAGCCCTTTCAATTTTAGCTGTATGCAGATCTGGTGCTTCTGGAAAGAGAGCCTCCAACACCTCTCCAATCAGTTCTCTGGGCCCCTTTTCCCCCAGCCCTTCCTTCAGCCCTGTAAATCTTAGATTGGACCTTCGGGATCTATTTTCTAGATCCTCCGTTTTTTCTAGGAGGTAATGTATGGTCTCTTTCATCCTTTTTATTTGGTCTTCATTCTCCAGCTAATGGTCCTCCATGTTAATGATTCTGTTTTCTGCTGTGTCCATTCTTTTGGAAAGACCATCCACTTTTCTGTTATTTAATTCTGTTACCTTTTGCAGCTTGTTCACTTCCTCTACCAGCTTCTCCCTAGCTTGCGCTGCCGCTGCCAGGTCTTTTCTGAGCGCCGCCATCAAGGCTGTAATTTTGCTGCCTGGGCTTATCTTGTCCCCTGCATCAGTCTGGCTAATTGCATCCGCCATTTGGGGGCTTCTGATGCCACTGCTGCTCGCAGGCCTGCCCTCGTTTTCGACTGACAATATCGCTCAATTGCGCTCTGCTTTGCTTTTTTTTCTCTTCCGATTCACCCCTCCAGTCATTTAATTTTTATTTCTACTGCATTGTGCCTGTTACTTGAATATTTTGTGGCTTTGACGGGATGTGGGAACGGAGCTCAACTTCCCCACAATTTCTAGATCGCATGCATGCTCAGAACCCTCTTTACCTCTCATTTTTAATTGACCCATTCCTGGCAGTCTCGTTGCTTACCTGGTGTCTGGCAGCTGTGGGGGAGTGGATGAAGGTGAGCCACTTGAAGCTGAATTCTGACAAGACAGAGGTGATGTTGGTGTGGAGGGCTGAAGTAGTGGAGACCCCCATCATTGATGAGGTGTGTCCTGCCTTGGTTCCTCAGGTTTGCAGTCTTGGTGTGCTCCTTGACTCACAGCTCTGCCTGGATGTCCAGGTGGTGGTTGTAGCGAGGAGCGCTTTTTGCCAATTACATCCAGTGTGAGGGCTGCATATTTCAGACTGTGACCTTGCCACCATCATCCATGCCTTCATCACCTCATGCTTTGATTACTGTAATGCGCTCTACATGGGGCTACCCTGGGTGATGGTCCGGAGGCTGCAGCTGATGGAGAATGAGGTGGCCCGCCTCCTCATGGGGACGGGTTGCTGGGAGCACATAACACCTGTGCTTCGCTTACTGCACTGGCTGCCTATAGCCTTCTGGGCCTGATTCAAGGTGTTGGTTCTTACCTATAAAGTCCTACATGGCCTGGTTCTTCCTACCTGCAGGACCGCCTCACCCCCCACCCCACCCCAGTCCTGGAGCAGCCTCTACGGTGGGCCAGGAGCACCCTATTAGAGGTTTCCTGAGTTTGGTGAGGGGCCCCATTGAAGAGGGCGTTCTCAGCTGTGGCATCCCATTTGTGGAACTCCCTCCCATGAGAAGTCCATCTGTCCCTGGATCTCCTCTCCTTCAGGCACCAATGTAAAACTTAGCTTTTCCATCAGGCTTTTGGTGGGGGTCATGGGTAGTGGGTGGGTTGTAGGGATGGGTGAACGTGATTTGGAAGTTCAGAGTTCGGACTGAACTCGATGAGTTCGGTTGACCGAACCGAACTTCCAAACCGAACTCGATTTTTGAACCAAACCATATTTCTGAACTCGGCTCTGTTCGCCCATCCCTAAAAGATAATATTCCATTTAGTTCAATGGGGTCTGAATTTCCAAAATTTGTTTGGAAGTTCGGAGTTCGGACCGAACTCGAATAGTTCAGTTGACCAAACCGAACTTCCGAACCGAACTCGATTTCCGAATAGAACCAAACCGAATTTCTGAACTTGGTTCTGTTCGCCCATCCCTAGTGGTTTGGGGTGAGTCAGGAATGGGGGGGGGGGGGAATGGTTTTATGACCACCGTTTTATACTTTTAATGTTTTATTTATATTTATATTTTATATTTTATTGTATGCCACCCCAGACTGCCATAAGCAGAAGGGGGCAGGTTATCAAATTTTGATAAATAAATAAATAAAATAATAACTCTAATTGACTGTGGGTGTTTTCAGACGTGACGGGGCCAATTGGCTCCATCACGAAAACAATAAATTCATCCCCTGCCAGGATGACCCCGTCACACCCTAACAGATGTGCCGGGGGATCCTGGCGGGGAATCAGGGAGGGGGAGGGGCCACACAGCACAACGTGTGATTGTTCAATGACTCTTGCCTCCCAAAACCAATCAGGGGAACTCTGGGGGAGGGAGCTCTGGGGGAGGGCACTGCAACCCTTTAAACTGCAGAACTGGACTGCTTGACTCTGGTTCTGTGTTAGCTATTGCGCTGTCAGAGTGCATTTGCAGAATCTGCTGGTGCTTTCACTAAAAACCCTCCCATATACTAGGCTGTTTTATTACGTATATATTAGGATTATAGGATAAGACTATTTTGTATTATATATAGGTTAGGTTTATCTTAGATTCTGTGTGTGTGTGTTTATATCTATATAAACTATATATTTCTGTGTGTGTGTGTTTATATCTATATAACTATATATTTTTTGTACCAATACCAATAATGATACCAAAAACAAGACATTCATTTAAAATTGGTATCGATACCACTAATGACAACAAACGATAACAAAAAATGACATTTTGATATTAACAAAAATGAAAATGACACATTTTAATAATGAAAATTATAATGAAAAATGAAAAATGACATGGGGCCTGGTACACATCCCTAGCACCTACTGTCCCAGTCGCTGCCTGTGAGCTGCACAGCTGAGTCTGGGGACTTCCCCACTTGGCTTTTTCTGAGCAGGGAGAAAAAGATGTTTTGAAAAGCCCTAGCACCACACATTCCCTCAGCAGACACTCTGTTAATGCTATCAGATTTTGGTAGCATGACAGTAGCTAGAGAACACCTTCTGGTAAAATCCTACGGCACTCAATAGAATTTTTTTTTTTTTTTAACAGCCTCTTCCCCAACCAACTTATCAAATTCTATATCAGTGACTAACTTTGCTAAATTGTAAGCATTTTTAGCATAATCTGTACAGAACACTGTGTTGGTTTCATACCTATTTATTTATTATTTATTATACAGTTTCATATCCCGCCCCTTCTGCAAAGCAGCTCAGGGCAGCTTACAATTTCAAACAAAAATATAAAACATAAAATGCAAATATAAAACCACTTTAGGGGGAAGCAATAAAAATATAACCATAAAACAACCCACCCCACCCCATCCCATCCCTCCCTCATCCGTCCCCTCCACCAAATGCCTGGCGGAACAGTCAGGTTTTACAAGCCTGACGAAAAGTCAGCAGGTCCGGGGCCAGGTGAGCCTCCTCTGGGAGGGAGTTCCACAGCCGAGTTGTGGCCACCAAGAACGCCCTCTCCATAGTGGCTCCCCGATTTACTCAGCGGACCTCCAAGAAGGCACACCCAGCACCTATTAAGGGCTATACAACTTCTCCGTAAGGATAGAAGCTGTTTGAATAATTTATATTGAAATGTATTTGACAACCTTTGAGTCTTTTACTCCTTGCAATTTCCTTTAATTTATTCAGTTTGCTACTTTATTTGAATATATTTTTCAAATGCTTTACTTCAGGGGTTGACTGTAGACACACTTCAAAATCTGGCTTGTGTTTCACAGTGGTGACTGGCAAGATAAGTCACATAGTTAAGAACATTTTAAGACGTGCCATATTGGGTCAGCCCAGTGGTTCACCTAAAGCCCAGCTTTCTGTCTCCAACAGTGACTAGCTGTGGTTGCTTCAGAAATGTGCAGAATAGGTCATAATGGAGCAATCCATTTTCTGCTATTCATTCCCAGTCCCTAGCAGTCAGAGGCCTCATCCTCTGACCAACTTGATTCATAGACATTTATGGACCTGTCTTCTAAAAATGTATGCAATGCTAGGGCTAGGCGAATAGTACCAACTTTAATTATGGTTTCCTAAACATATCGGCATGGTACTAAAAAAAAATCACATTCATTTTCTGTTTGTCTAAGAGAACTTGTTGTTTCTCCAGTCCAAACTGATCTACTTGCAGCACAGAAAGATACTCCTCATTCATAGCAAGTTATTCATTAAAAGTTACAACATTTCTCTCATCGTAACCTCTAGGCAGATGTAAACGTTTACACACTGTAACTACAGTATATAATAAATCATTCATAACCAAATGGATAACTCTCAAAATACAGTAAATGCATTTAGCTCTTGGTTTGTTATAAATGCTTAATAAATCATTCCCAACAAACTTCTGTATATGCAGATATAAATCCTAGATAGCTACTTAAAAAGCCTGATGAGGGAAATGGGCAATCCTGAAAAAGAAGTAAATTATAGCAACCATGTTGCTTTTCAGTACAGCTTGGCAGATTATTCATTATAGGGTCATCTTTGTTGCAAATTGATCCTGCTTTAATTTATTTATTTTACTGCCAACTGTTTGTGAACTGATCCCAACTGCTGGGAAGGTATCAGTCACTTGTAAGCACTTGCCAAATAGCCTAGGGAAGGGATTCTCAAACTGTGTGCTGTGACAACCTGGGGTGGCACCATTTAGTCACAAGGGCCTGATGATGTGCCAGGCCCTAATTCACCAATGCCAGAGCTGAGGTCCTGCTGCCTCTACTGCTGGCAAAAAGGGGGAGTTACTGGACTGGGCCTGGAAAGGGCAGAGGACCTGTGCTGTCCACCAACCTAAAAGAGAGAAAGTGAGAGAGATCCCGAACAAGTCATTGAGGGTAAATATCCTGCTCCTATAAGAGGCCAGGGCTTCTTGGGGTTGAATAAATTTAAACTTATATCGGAAATTAATGGGGTTGGCATGGATAACTTGTCTTTGTGGAGTGTGGTGTTGTAATATAAAGTTTGGGAATTACTGGCCCAGAGAAAGAATTTTCATCTTCAGACTTGATCCCAAGATATTCACCTGGACTATTTATTTATGCTTCTTCTTACTGGATCTATGAATGGTCACTCCAGCCACTGTTTTGTAACAGAAAACTAAACAATCCCCTTGCCAGGAACCTTGGGAGCACCAGGTGCATTTTGACCTTTTCCTTGCCGATTCTAAGGTGCTCCTGGTCACTTGCTCTCTCTGGTCCTTTTCACATGGGCGGCTGCCCACCACTCACACACATGTGTGGCGGGGGGGGGGAGCGCCCATGTGAATACCATGGCAGGTGCAGGGGGGATGAGTGGGTGCCCGTGGAAACACCACAGACAATTGGTGGGGGTACATGCGTGCTCCTGCACTCCACCCACTTTCACCCATCACCCATGCATGGAGCAACAGGCGCTGATGCCCAATGCTCCGTGCTTGGAGATGGGTGGGGGTCCATGGGAATGCAAGGAAACTGCTATGGCAGAAAGTAGTTAGGATACAGCGATTTCCCTCTGTAATAAACAGGCTGCATGTGGCTAGAGGTAGGTCCTCTTATCGACTTTTGCTGGGAAAAAAGAAGGCGGATCATCAAGTAGCTAAATGGCACCTACTCCTTCAAGCATCCCAAAAGAATGATTCTAGATTGTGTTGGTCACTTGTATCCCAAGCATGTTCCTCCCGTCTTCAGGCTCTGAAGGGATTTATCCCTGTGCCCGTGTGGCAGTCTTACTACCAGACACAGTTTTCCAATCTAAATAATCTTTCTCAGTTTCTGGTCTTTAGTTCTATAGACCGTTTTCCTGAATGGCCTCCTGTTTTACCTGATGATCTAAGCGCCCTTATAATTGAGCTGAAATCTGGAAAAGCTCCGGACCTCAATTTCATTCTCCCAGACTTCTTGAAATATGAGGTTTTCTGGTGGACCTCAATATTGGCCCCTCTGTTTACAGTGATTAATCGAGATACCCAAACAATGGCTTAAGAGCCTGGTGATCCCTGATTTTCAAAAAAGGGGACCAGGGTGATACCTCTAACTATAGACCTATAAGTCTTCTATCAGTGGTGGGGAAACTATATGCAAAATTTCTCCCTGTTAAACTTCAAAAGTGGCTAATAGACACCAATGTTATTTTTCCAGAACAGGCGGAGTTCATACCGGGACAATCTACAGTGGACCATGTTTGGGTCCTTAATCATCTAATTTCCAGATATGCCCTACACAGCTCTGGTAACTCGTTATATTGCTGTTTTGTTGATTTAAAAGCCGCATTTGATTCTATCGACAGGGAGCGTTTGTGGCAGAAATTTAGCAGACTCCCTATTGACGGCCGCCTGCTTTACCTAATAATTAAACTCCATCATGGTAACACTCTCCAGGTCCACCCTTCATTGAACCAACCACTTACAAATGAAATTTCCTTGGATCGGGGCATGCAGCAGGGCTGTATCCTTGCTCCTTCTCTGTTTAATATCTATATGAACGACTTAATTCCTTTTATGAGTATGCATGAAACCCACGCTCCTAAGTTGGGTTCTCGGAGATTGCCCATTCTGCTATACGCAGACGATACTGTTTTGTTATCTTAACGCAGGTGGGCCTCCAACGGCGCATTCAGCAATTTGCTTCATATTGTGACCAAGAAAATCTGGTCATTAATCATGCTAAGACAAAAGTCATGGTGGTTGGACATAAACGCAAACATCATATTTGGCAGGTGAATTCATCTCAGATAGAATAAGTGTGTAATTTTAGATACCTTGGGGTTGTTTTCTCAGCCTCTGGAGGATGGGTTTCACATATGGATGCAGCTATCTCCCAGGCACAAAAGACATCTAGTGTAATTATTAGTTTTTTTCATACTCAGGGTGGGAGACTGGCAGGTCCAGCCCTTCAACTATTCAGGGCAAAGGTAATTTCGCAACTCTTATATGCAGTTGCAATTTGGGGTTTGTCCACCCTGGAAAGGCTTGAAGGAACCCAGAATTCCTTTCTTCGTGCAATTCTGGGGGTTCCCAAATGTGTACATCAAGCGGCTCTTGGAGCAGAAGCAGCACTGAGACCAATAAGGTCACAAGCCTTAGTTGCGATCTTTAAACTATGGTTGAAGGTGGACATTTTTTCCCCTGGTGCGAATTCCCTTATGACATATGTACATAGTATTGCTAAGGAAGATCCATGGTGCCGCTCTGTGGTAGAGATGGGCGAATGCGGTTCGGAAGTTCGAAGTTCGGCCCGAACTCGGCCTGTTCGGATGACCGAACTCGAACTCGAAACCGAACACAAACATACCGAACAGACCGAACACCGAACGTCAAAATGGCTGAACAGTTCAGTCAGTTTGGATCGCGTTCAGGTGAGTTCGGGTGGCAAAAAAAGGTTCACTGTAAGGTCAAACGTGACAGGGAGGGGTAGTACAGTAGTCACTGAGGAGCAGACTTCCAGGCACCAGGGGTGGAGAGACTTGCAAGAAATGAAACTATCTGCCTCCCCACTTCCCAACACCTTCTGAGCTAGTCACTGTTCCTGAACAGCAGGCGTTGAGTAGGATTATTAGATTGCTTTAAGTTTCATTTCAGTTTTGTACTGAAATGAAACTTAAACCTTAAACTGAAACCTTGTGTTTGTGATTTTCCCCCCCCATCCCATATATAGATAGATAGATAGATAGGTTAGGGATAGTAGTTGTAGGACCTAGCTTAGTGATTAGAGATAGCGTTAGTGATTTAGTTTTAGTGTTTGTAGGAGAGTAGGCCCTGTCTCTTATACACATCTAGATGTGTATAAGAGACAGACCCAGAGCGAGCCCACCAGCACCAGCTGCCGTCCCAGCAGCAGCCGGTAAGTATTAAGTAGTGTACTGTATGATCCCTGGGGTGGGGTGGGGGTTAACACCCACCCCCACCCCAGGGATCACCCTACTTCCAAGTTGCCACCCAGGGATCCTACCTTCATGGAGCTCCGGCGGTCCAGAGGCTTCAGCGCCGACTGTGGCTGCTGGCTTCAGACGCTAGTAGGCCTTCCGGTTCCCCAGAAGGCCTACTAGCTTCTGAAGCCAGCAGCCACAGTTTCCCTGCAGGGCTCTCTGACGACATCTATTTACAGTTTCTGTTGGATAAAGGTGATACCCAATGTTCGAAAGCCGTGGCAGCTTTTGGTGCATGTGTTGCTTTTTATAAGCAAAAATGGGGGCAATGTACTAAAATATGAATGATTATAACTTCTAGTGGATTTATTTCTTGTATGATACCGTTAAGTTAACCTGGTTTTATTGTTTGATATATTTCATTTATACTTAGCCTAGTTAGACTCTGTTGAATTAGAATTTATGTATATTATTATTTTATATTTGTGTTTGGATTGTGATGGCCAAAATGGCTAACAATAAAATCGTTTTACCATGCACCGCCCATCCACCATGCCGCCCACCCATCCACCCACCCACCATGGCCCATGAAAAGGCCTCTCTCATACAGACACTTAACCACCCACCCACTTCCTCCCTAATATTTTGTATTTGTTTACTGATTGGGATAATTGGGTTGGGATAATTAAAATGTGTTTGTGGGGGTGATGGGGTCTTTTAGATGGGTTTTAAAAGGTTTTTATTTGTTGTGTTTTATTGTTGTTTTTATTTTTATGTTGTACGCCGCCCCGAGATGCCATGGGCATGAAGGGGCAACTGATAAATGTAAATAAATAAAATAAAATAAATAAATACAACTCAGTGCTGGAGCCAGGGAAATTGTGGTCATGTGTAAAATGATGGTGTGGGCTCTTCATTCTTGAACAGGAGTGTTTGATGGACGTTGACACACTCACCCATAAGAAAAAGGAAAATGTTACTGTAATTAGTTTTGGATTTCAATTAAATATAACAGACCCTTTGGGGCCAGGGCTCTATGCACCGAAGTTTACTCATGGGCCCCATATGAGGAGGGAGGGCCCTCTTCTGAATTATGGCAGGACCTCCATAGGCCACGACTCCCTTTTTTTGTATTAGGGGGGGGTGCAGGTTAAAAAAATTGTTTTTGTTTTTAGTTTCATTTTTGTTTTTACATTCACCTTAGTTTATGTTATTATTTTAATTATTCCCATTAGTTTTTGTTTTTATTTTTGTTTTCCATCGGTTTAAAAGGAAAATGAATATGTGGCTATAACGTGTTCATGTTTCATCCAATTTGCACGGCATTTGGAGAGGTTGTTTTTTTCATTTAAGGAAATATGTGTACCCAATTACAGCATGATTGGATAAAGGATTTCTCATTTTATAAGCAATTTAATTCAGTAGTTTGAAGACACATTTCTAGTTGTAACATCTTCATTTCCCACCCAATTTGGATGATTGTTGGAGAGATTGTTCCCTCACTTAAGGGATCATCTCTGCCAATTTCAGATAGATTGGATAAAGGGTTCCTATTTTATAAGCAAATTTTAATTTTTGTCATTTCAGGACACATTTCCTTCTATAACATCTTTATTTTCCATCTTGTTTGGACAAAATATGGACTTAGTGTTCCCCTGCCCCAAAGATCATCCAAGTCAAATCTAAGAAAGATTGGATAAAGTGTTCTGATTTTATAAGCATAAGCAATATAAGTGTTATCATCATAACAGCAATTCACTTATGTACGTCACAGACAGACAAGGGTTATAGACAATGACAATGAACAGTGGGCATACTGGGAATAATGGGAAGGAAGGGATGAGATTAAGAGAGATAGAGAAATAAATCTATTTTTATAACTGTCAATTTGTCTAAAGCTGCTTTTAGATGAGTGTGGCGAGCTCATGCCTGAAAATCATGTGCCTTGGAAAAAGAGCGTGAGCAGGGTTATTGCACTTGCGCCTTTTTTAAAGCCGCAAATTAAAGACCTCAATTATCGAGGTCTTTAATTTGCACCTTTAAAAAGGCGCAAACACAATAACGTGCATCCCCACACGTCTAAACCCCACCCATGCTCTTTCCAAAGGCGCATGATCTTCAGGCGTGAGCCCGCCACACTTGTCTAAAAGCGGCCTAAGTGAGACTGAGTTGGAGCAACCATACAGAGATTGAGAAAAACCAGCAAGTGTTCTGTTCTGTCTAAGACTGAACTAACACTGGCAAAGTTCCTCAGCTTGGTAGAAGGTTAAGAACACTCACAATGCCCTCCCCCCAAAGTCATTCTGAGTCTGTGATTGGTACAGAAAGCTTACACTGCATGTCCAAAGAATGACCTTTCAGAGGGATTCTCCTGTGTTAGAGTTTATGCAATTGGACAGAGAAGAAGGCCGTTTTTATACAGTGCTTCTGGGTGGGGGGATGGGTGTGCACCGGTGCTGGGTGGAGGTGGGTGTGCTCCCTTTCCCACAGGCGCACACCCATCTCCACCCAAGGAGCCTCATCCATTTTGTTGGATGGCTCCGTGGGTGGGTGATGGGTGGAGGTGGGTGTGCGCCATGACCACGCACCCCACCACCACCACCCATGGTGTTTCCATGGATGCACACCCATCCCACCCCACTGCCCTGGTGTGTGCACAGACGCCCTCCCCCCCCCGGCACCCCCCCCCCCACCCACTCAGCGGGGACGGGGGGGTCCATGTAAAAAAGGCAGAAGTCACTCATGGTTCCCCCTCCCTTCTGACCCTCTTCTGAACTCTTGTTTACAGCAAGACACAGACAGGCTGGAGCCATGGCATGTGCTCTAGCCCTGCATGCAGCAGAGCAAAGCTAATAACTAATATTAACATTTATTCATTTTTAGTTATTAACTCATTCATTTTAGTTATTGTAATAACTAAAACGAAAATGACTTTTTTGTTTTAGTTATTAATATTAACTAAAACAAATGCACATCCGTAGCTGGTATTTTATGTTAGTGCTTCTCACACATGTCATCTGGACCCATGTGTCTCCCCCTACACATGGGATTCTGCACAGCTGCACAGTCTTTGCCAGAATACTATGAGTTGGGACCACTGGCCTAGTAGAACAAAGGCATCACAGCTAGACTAAGCCAAGGGCAGTACAGAGGGCATTGTCCTCTCAAGTGCTTTTCCTGGGAGGCAACATGGGAAGAGATGTCTGAGGCTTGAATACCAGTCTTTTTTGCTCTCTCTCCTGAAAGAAGGACTTTGACTCCTTTGACAGTGGGATTCAGCACCCAAAGAGGAACTGTCCTTCCTAAATAGGGACTTGCACTAAGAACTGTACAGGAAGGTCCCTCTCAGTACACAGAACCATATACACTTCATTGGCATCTTTCTCTTGCCCTGGAGTCCACAGACGCTGTTCAGTGCAGAATTAGGATCAATAACCCTTTTGTCTAAGAAATGCATTTTACCATTGCTAATTCACCCTTTTAAGGACAGGGTCATTATCACCAGCAGTAGTGCAAGGATATTTGCAGTCCTAGACAATCTTGGCTTCCCCCCACCTCTCCTGCACCCAATCCAGTCATGGAGCTTACCTGCGGAGGGGCCAACTGCCGATATCGCTGCCCTAGGCGGCTGCCTGCACTGCCTCTATGGTAGTGCCAGCTCTGATTATCACAATGGGTGTTTTTTGATGAACATTTATTTTATTTTATTTTATTTATTTTGCATACATTATACCCTGACCCTCCTAAAATACAAATATAAATAAAAATACAAATATAAGATCTGTTGAATCTCATAAAAGGGGAAGTCATAAAAAAATGTTTATATTACAACAACTCTCCCACCCTAACCCTCAAAACCACCCACCCTACCCGACTCCCTCAACAAAAGCCTGATGGAACAACCAGGTCTTACAGAATCATCTAAAAGGGGGGGGGCAGCCAGGCATCCGCTGAGAGGGAGTTCGAAAGTCTTGGTGCAGCCACCAAGAATACTCTCTCCATAGTAGCCCCCCGGGATACCCGGGGGACCTTGAAAAAGGTGCCCCTGGTCGACTGCAGGGGCCAGTCCAGAGCCCAGGGAGTGAGGCGGTCCCACAGGTAGATGGGTTCCAGGCTTTAAAGGTCAACACCAAAACCTTGACTCAGGCCCGGAAGACTATAGTCAGCCAGTGTAGAGAACGGAGCACTGGTGTAATATGCTCCCTTTGGCCTGCCCCTGTAAGGAGGCGGGACGCTACATTCTGCTATAGCTGGCTAGTGGGGCAGTCTGCTGCCGGAGATGCTCTGGGGGGGGTCACTACACACCTACATCTGCCTGTTCCCAGCCCCAACTGGGTCTGTTTTAGATTAACCCAGTGGGTTTCCCTGGCCATGGTTCACCTGCACAGCACCCCCCACCACACACATACACACCATAGAGTTGAGGGCTGATTGCTCAACACTCTAGTCTGGTGCCTGGATTTCTATGGTGTTGCTGGGGCAATGGCTGGCCAGGAGTGGAACTGCAGCGTGGATCTGCCGAGTAGATGAACAGCAGCTCCACCTCAGGCTGGTGCCCTGGGTTTTGCTGGCCTGCTTTGCTTGTGGTGCTCTGGGACGTTCCAGAGTGCTGCAAGCAGGGCGGCCCTGGAGCAGGCTCAGCCTGCTCTGCTTCCACATTTGACGTGCTGCCTTCAGATGGACCAGCCAGTCTGGGGGTGAAGCAGGCTGGTGCTGCCACACCTGGAGCTGTGTTCCGTCTGTTTAGACCCACAATTACAGAGAGGAAAACTGAGGCATAGAAAGGTAAAGTGAATTATGCACGGACACACAAAGTCTAATCCTGTTTCCCACCCACCCCTTGCTACCCTGCTCAAATACATTACATCCTTTGTATCCACATGGCACAATGCACTGGTTGTAACATGCTTGTAATGTATTAGCTCTTAATAATGCATTAGTAGGCAGCCCTTGGGGAGCAAATATTAAAACAATGTGTAAGGAGATCTGCAAATACTTCTGTGTTCGTTTTACATTTTTCATTTGAATTGAACATCAGATTGACAGCGCAGCATACCGAAGTCTAATCATTACAGAAAAAGAACAGCATGGGCAATGGCAGCATAATTTGTCCTGGACTTCCCTCTTATATGCTTCATATAAAGCTTTCACCTGGAATATAGCCAGCAGGAATGAAATGGCATTTCAACAGTCCAGACCCTGACCTCTCTGCAAAAACTGACATGGGAGGCAAAGCTATTGCTACCTGGAGGATGTCAAAGCACTGGGTGGCTCCATGGAGTGTCCCATACCAATGTGCCTCAGTGTCCTCTTAGCAGAGACACACCAAGTCACTATTTCTAAATTATTACCATCTCTTCCTTTATCTCCATCTTATGTTCAGGACCAACCTGGTCACTTCTTAGGGTATGTAACCCTCTTTTTAGAGTATGTAACACATAAATGTGTTATGTGTGCCCACATAAATATAGGCATGTGTTACATACCATGTCTTGGTTAAGGCTCCTCTCTAGCAGATTTGACATATATACTCATCTAGCCCTTCCTTACAGGATCTTTCTGCTGGGTGTCCTTCCCTGAAGCCCATCATTCTCTAGCAGACTGCTGTGAAGTCCCTCTGATCCAGCCATTACCATCTCCCCTCCTCAGCTCCCTTATAGTGCTGCAGTTTGTCACCTCATTGGTTGTCTCTGGATTCCACTCAGGTGAATTTGTTCACCTGATCAGACTTGACTCAGTTGGGGATCTGGATTCAGGGTGTGTGTGTGTGTGTGCCCCCGCACACCCCCGTGATGTGTGTGTGTGTTTGTAGGTCACAGGTACAAAAAAAGCAAATGGCCAGAGGG
Organism: Sphenodon punctatus; assembly: GCA_003113815.1. Lineage (NCBI taxonomy): Eukaryota > Metazoa > Chordata > Lepidosauria > Sphenodontia > Sphenodontidae > Sphenodon > Sphenodon punctatus. The sequence continues at coordinate 954,641 of QEPC01006395.1, forward strand.
GGGTGAGTTATAATACTATAGTTACAATTCATATTAAGTCATGGCAATTTTTTGCATTTGTATGATGTGGAAACTTGCCCTCCTTGGAAGCGAACTGGTTTTATGTAGCCACCAAGCAGTCTGGAGAGTAGGACTGCCATGCCTTGTGCAATGGTGAGTAGGTTGGTGACTTCAATGTCTGATCACTCCCCACCCCATCCTTTAATCCAGTCCTTCTTCAAATTGTAATGGTGTCACCAGACACAAGGTTTGTCTCACAGTCTTTGTTTGAATAAAGACAGGCAAAAATATGTTGCTGCATCAGAATGTTTACTGCAAGGATCACACTCTCACCATTACCTTCTCAGAATGGTCCTCTGGCAGTTAAGTTCCGCTACACTAAAACACAGAGCTCTCTGGTTGGATGAGGTCCTTACACAGTACACAATTTAGAACATGGAGCCTGTTTCTTTATCATTACACAAAGGGTATTTTCAGACATTACGAGATCGCTGCTCACCACACTGAATCACAGTGGATCCAGTGTGGTGGCAGCGATCTTGTGAATGTCTGTTTGTTCACAGCTAGATGCTCACGACAGTGAATACCCAGCTGGGATCAAATTGACCATGGTTCTGACTCTCAGGCCGGTCCCGATTCCCCACAGTGATCAGGCCAGCACATCTAAAGAATGGCTGGTCTGATCACAGACTGGGATTTGAAAGAGATCCTGGTCCAGGGTTTTATATTATTTTTTAAATATATAATAAAATTGATATGCCGTCCCGTGCTCTGGGATGTTCTCAGGCATCTCGGAGCGGCTCACAACATTAAAAAAATTTTTTTTAAACGTTAAAAACAAACAACAATAATTACAATTAAAAACAATATAAAACCCCACACACCACCCTACCCTACCTACCCAACCCATTTCCCTCAGGAAAGGCCTGGCGGAACCGCCAGGTCTTACATTGTCTGCGAAAAGAGGGGAGGTTGGCAGCCAAACAGATCTCCAATGGGAGGGAGTTCCACAGCCATGGCGCAGCCACGGAGAATGCCCTCCTCATAGTAAATACCCGGGAACCCTGAGGAGGGTGCCCCCAGCGAATCACAGGGGTCGATCCAGGACCCGGAGGGTGAGGCGGTCATGCAGATAGGCAGGGCCCAAGCCGTTTAGGGCTTTAAAGGTCAACACAAATACCTTGAATTGGGCCCGGAAGCCTATCGGCAAACAGTGCAGAGACCGAAGCACTGGTGTAATATGCTTGCGTCGGCCCGTCCCAGTCAAGAGACAGTCCACTGCATTCTGCACCAGCTGCAGCTTCTGAACCAGCACCAAGGGTAGCCCCACATAGAGTGCGTTGCGGTAATCCAGTCTTGAGGTAATAAAAGCATGGATGACTTGTGGCCAGGTCCGAATCCAAGACATATGGCTTAAGCCGACGCACCAGATGTAATTGGTGAAATTCTTCCTTTGCCACAGCCGCCATCTGGGCATCCAGGTGGAGCTGTGGGTCCAGGAGCATCCCCAGACTCCGAACCTGAGAAACCAGGGGAGGACAGACCCCATCGATGATGGGGGCCACCACTCCCTCAGCCTTCCCCACAACCATCACCTCCGTCTTGTCAGGATTTAGTCTCAGGCGGCTCGCTCTCATCCAATCCCCTGCAGCGGACAAACACCGGGTAAGCAGCGAGACTGCCGGGCCTGAGTTGGAGGAAAATGAGAGATATAGCTGGGTGTCATCAGCATATTGACACATTTTGATTGATTTCTTTTATAGTTGAATTGTTTTTATTACATATGTAATACATATGTATTACTGTTAGCCACTCTGGGCCACCAGTGGTGGGAGAGAGCGGGATTTAAATCCTGTAAATAAATAAATAAATAAATCTCACTCCATACTCCCTAACAACCTCCCCCAAAGGCTGTATGCACACATTGAACAAGAGAGGGGATAAGATGGAACCCTGCGGTACTTCACAAGTGAGGCCCCGGGTGGAAGATGAAAACTCCCCTAGCAACACACGCTGGGTTCTCCCAGCCAGGAAAAAGCAGAACCATTCAAGAACAGTTCCGCCAATCCCTGCTCGGTCCTGCAGCCGAGTCACCAACAGCTCATGATCAATGGTATCAAATGCAGCTGAGAGATCTAACAGGATCAACAGGATCGAACAACCCCGGTCCAACTCATGGGAGAGGTCGTCGGCCAAGGCCACAAGCACAGTCTCCATGCCATAACCCGGATGAAATCCCAACTGCGAGGGATTAAGGAAGTTAACCCGGTCCAAATGCCCCTGAAGTTGCCAAGCCACCACCCGTTCAATAACCTTCCCTAAAAAGGGAAGGTTAGAGATTGGACGATAACTGGCAAGGGCGTTAACGTCCAAAGATGGTTTCTTGAGCAGGGGCTGCACCACTGCCTCCTTGAGACGGTCCGGCACCCTTCCCTCCCCAATGGAGGCATTGACTATCCCCTCCAGAAGTGGCCCCAATGTCTCCCAGCTAGTCTTAACCAGTCAGAACGGGAAGGGGTCTAGTTCACAATAGGTGGCTTGAACAGTCCCAAGAGCATCCCCTGCATCTAAGGGCAACACCACCCGAAACCCATCCCATAAAACAGGACAAGAAGGGGCTTCTACTACCTCTGACACGTTCTCTGGAAAAAAAGTCGCATCAAAACTGTTGTGAATTTGAGCAATTTTATCCACAAAAAAGTCCACAAACAAAGCACAGCGAGCATTTGATGGTTCTACGTCCAGGTGGAGGGAGGCCGGACTGACCAACCATCTCACCACCCGGAATGACTCATCCAGATGGGATTTAGCAGATGCAATGCAGGCAGCAAAGAAAACCTTCTTTGCTGTCTGCACCGTAACAGCATAGGCACATAACCAGACTCTAGGCTGCAACCAGTCAACTTTAGTACAAGAATGACGCCACCATCGCTCTAACTAGCGCCCTTCCTGCTTCATCTGCCGCAGCTCCCCGGTATACCACGGAAATCTGCGTTGTCAGCAATTCAGGAGCAGATGCCTGGGAGCCACACAGTTGTTGGCCTCTGTCAGCCTGATATTCCACCTAGACACGAGGTCATTGAGTGAGTGGTCATCGAGGTCAGAGGATACATCCCCTAGAGCTATCTGGAACCTTCCAGGTTACATAAGCCTTCGGGGGCAAACCAACCTAACTGGTTTCATACCCTCCCAGGGGCGAACATGTGCCAGGATATCCACGTGGAGGAGATAATGATCCGTCCACGACAAGGGCACTGTTGACACCTCCCCCACCAAAGGATCCCCTGCCTCAAGACCTGTGCAAAATATCATGTCAAGGGTATGTCCTCCAACATGTGTGGGGCCCATTGCTCTCTGAGACTGGCCCATGGTTGTCATGGTGGCCATGAACTCACGCTCTGCCTCTCCAAGACAGGCGTCAGCGTGGATATTGAAGTTCTCCAGAACTATCATCCTGGGGGACCGCAAGACCACCTTCGACACCAGCTCGGTCAGTGCGTGCAGGGAGGCTGTTGTACAGGTGGGTGCACGGTATATCAGCAGTATACCCACTCTGTCTCCGGCCAAATCCAACCCCAGATGGAGACCATCTATACCCATGATAGGTCGCACAGGAAATCACCTCACAAGCCAGGCATCCTTAAAAATAATGGATACACCATCCCCTCCGTCCCTCCAGTCACGGCTGATGCTGCACAGAGTACCCAGCTGGAACAAGATCAGTCAATATAGGCCCTGATTCAGTGTCCAGCCAGGTCTCCGTGACACATGCGAGGTCGGCCAACTCCCGGACCGCAGGATCAACTCCCGGACCGCACTTGACTTATTAGCCGCTGATGTCGCATTTATCAGCATCAAGCCAAGGCCAGGGACTCTCTGAACGCCGATCACCTCACCATCTGCCTGGGGGCCAGTGAGCGGGACAGAAACACACCATCTGTCCCATCTCACAGATCGAACATGCCTCCCAGAAGGACCTAGTTCCGCTGGCCCAGAAAGACCCCTATGGCTGAAGATCCCCCCCGATCCGCTCCACAGACACCCCCCCAAAGACTGCCCTGCCAGACCCCTGAGTGAGATCCCCACCCACCAAAACACCCCCCATTCCGCTCTGCCACAGGAGGATCCCTTCCCCTAAAAGGGTTGCACCCCTCCCTCACACCGAGGGGGTCAGCCCTTCCCTCCCTAACCCAGTCCCCTTGTCCCCCTCCCTCATGAAAAAAACACTCCATCCCCCAACACAATTCCCCTCAAAACAACAAAAAAACCTCCCCCCAAGTCCCGCTAAGGGCCACACCTAAGGGGATGGGTGGGTGGGAGATCCATGGGGGCAGGATGTGTTTGCCCCCTTTGGGGTGAGCCCTATATGGCTCCCAGTCCCTGAAGCCAGGTCAGGGATCCTGGCAGCGGGCAACAACTGTCCTGGGGCAATGTTCCTCTTGCAACTTATGAGGTGACATACAGTGCCATAGCCGCCTCCACCGCCTTTGCCCGCTAATGCCCCGCCAATGCCCCACCAATGGCTCTTTGTTGTTTGATCACTGCCCGGAGGGCGCTGCCCTCAGGGCAGCTCCCCTTTATGGCGTTACTTGGGGGGAGGAGAGGAGTGTTACACAGCTGCAAGGGATCCTGGTGGCTTGTGCAGCCAGATCTCTCCAGGATCCCTGCCCAGCCCAGCCGCCTCCAGGGTTCAGCATGGCGGACTGAAAGGCTCATCACATCTGAAAATACCAGAGGTTTGCTAGTTGCTATAAATAACTAAGCTCATTTTTTAAGACCATGAGAAGGAGATTTCTTACAGGATGATGAAATCTACCAGGAAAAGGCATAACACAATGATTCAATGACTAGAAGTTGAAGCCAGACATATTCAGGCTAGAAGCAAAGTGAACATTTGTAACAGTAAAGGTAAATCACAAACTACCTAGGAACATTATTATATTTATTTATTTATTTATTTATTTATTTATTTTAAAAAATTTCTTCTTTATTTTTTCTTTTTACATTAGTTATTACAGTATAGCAAAAATACAAAGATGCTTATTAATAATAATAATAATAATAATAATAATAATAATCTTTATTGTACTGGCCATAGGCCATGACAAAACAAGACAAGACAAAATATGCATTGCATACAAAATAAAATTAAGCAAGTACAAACATTGCATATAATGAGAAAAACATTGACTCAGAAGCCTAATACCTAAACCATACAGCACAAACCAACCCAGTTATCACCAGTCAAATCAAATCTTAATACAAACCCAGCAAATGGCCAGGCGCAACTTTTCCCCGGTTCAACCACTGCCGGGTCAAACAAAAACGTCAACAATCACTGCCAGGTCCCAATCCTTGCAGAAACGTCAATGTACAGTAGGGAGAGCTAAGTTCAAATGTAAAAATCAAAAAGGTAAGTACGTTAATCAGGCGTGAGCTGTCTATCCTGAATAACTCACAAGCAGGGAAGCCAGTGGGCTTGAAGGTCCTCTGTGTCTCTTTGGAGTTTAGCTAGTAGTCTCTCCATTGAGAAGGTGAACCACATTCGGTTCAACCATTCCCCTTCGGTAAGGGCTTGATCATCCTTCCAGTTTCTGACTATTACATTGATCGCCGCTAAAACACATATTGCACAGGATTCCCTATGTCTCATCATAAATGATTTATCAGAATATAGCCCTAGCAAAGCCGTTTCCGGCCAAAAGGGGATTGAAAATCCTGTGATGTTTTCCATGAATTTCCACACCAACCGCCAAAAAGATTGGACCTTGTAGCATAACCACCAACAATGAAGAAAAGAGCCTATTTCCCAGCAGCCTTTCCAGCACAATCCCTGGGCCCCTCCCCTGGTGTATTTAAATTGCGCCGGAGTCATGTAATACCTCATTGTGAGCTTGACTTGTGATTCCCTCGCCTCCAACGAGGCTGTGCACGAATTAAAGTGGGAAATGATTTATTTCATCTGTTTATCGCTAAAAAAAAATTAAAAATCTTTTCCCCAGTTTTGAATGTATTTCAAACTCTTCTTGTACCACAGTGATTTTAATGCCTTGTAGATTCTGCCTAGCCTCCCCCTATTGCTAAATGTCTCAAATAAAAAAATTTCTATGCTATGTGGGGCTCTGCTATATTCTTTCATTTTCCCTGGCTGTGTGAAAGCACTTTTCAACTGGAGGTATTGGTATGGGTCTATCTTTGTTTGCAGCTGGGTGTCTAGGGCTTCCTTTGTTATAAATGAGCCATCTGTAAATAGCTGTTCCGCCCAAGTGTACTGTTTTTGTTGGAGTGTCGTCTGAAGACAGGACGCAGTACCCTGTCTGTCAATGCCTTTAGGTCTATTGGTGAATACGGGAAAGCTGTTATTGTTCCCTCGATTTTTTTGATAACCTTTTTCCAATTTTGCCAGGTTTCCCATGCAAAGGGATGCTCCCTCCACAATGTTCCATCTATTGTGCCTGTATCCACCAGGCAACTTTTAAAGCTACCCACCTTAAGAGCAACCGCTTCCTGGTGCAACCATCTTTGGTGGGGTGGATTATGGTACCAGACTTTAAGCGCACTCAGTACCGCAGCTTTATTTTTATTTATTTATATTTTTTTTTAATTGTATTTTTATTGATATTTTCCAATTTAACAGAAATTAGTTTGTCAATACAATTGTCATATTACCATGCTTTTTAGTAATAATAGTACAAAAACATTAACCAAACAAAAACATTAACCTTGTGCGTGCGTTATAAAAGAGTGCTTGATGGTACACTGTGCTCGGAGGTGTGTCTAGATCAGGCCAAGCGTCTCTATTGAGATTTTACGTTTTCCTGAACAGTCATTTAAAACTGAACATCAAAGAGAGCTCTAATAACTTTCTCCCATGACATTTCTTTGTCTAGCGCTTGCACAATGGGTATCCAAGTTTCCTTAAAGCTGCTGAGCTTCCCATGTAACCTGCATGCAGTTTTTCCATTGCGAACATAAAAACAATCCTTTGTAAACATTCTTCCAACTGAAGCTCACTTTGGTCTTTCCAATGTCTGAGAATTATATTGATGGTGGCTAAGAAAAGCATTTTGCAGGATTGGATTTTTTCCTTTAAAGATTCCCCCTTCGGATATATACCCAAAAGTGCCACTTCAGGTCTAAAGGGAACCAGTGTCCCTGCTAGTTGATTTATCACTTTCCAGATCCTGCCCCAGAAGACCTGCACCTTGCTGCAATACCACCAGCAGTGCAAGTATTATTATTATTATTATTATTAACAAACATTTATATAGCGCCAGCAGTGTACTTGGCACTTTACAAAGTAATAAAATAGACACGGTCCCTGCCCCTAGGGCTTACAATCTGAGAGACAGGAGCTGGGGGAGAGACTTAGGAAGGGGAACAGAGGGAGAGACAAGGGGTCTAACATTCATGAAGATGCGAGGTCTCAAGTGCAC
>QEPC01006395.1:981870-998568 GCA_003113815.1 Sphenodon punctatus
TCATGGGTCTGGGGCCATCATTCCTCGCACAGAAGTGCTGTCATTCCACCGTATCAAGAAACAGTCACTCCAGCCCCAGGACCCACCATCAGGGTTCTGGGGCCAAGTTTTAGGCAGGGAGGACTGTGACCAATATCTAGAAGCTACTGCTCTAGCCCCACTACCCACCATCATGGGTCTGGGGCCATCATTCCTCACACAGAGGCACTGTTGTTCCACCGTATCAAGAAACAGCCACTCAGCCCCAGGACCCGCCGTCAGGTTTCTGGGGCCAAATTACTGGCAGAGATGGCTGCAGCCAATATGTATCTAGAAGCTGCAACTCTAGCCCCAGGACCCACCATCATGGGTCTGGGGCCATCATTCCTCACACAGAGGCATGTCATTCCACCACATCAAGAAACAGCCACTTCAGCCCCAGGACCCATCATCAGGGTTCTGGGGCCAAGTTACAGGCAGGGAGGGCTGTGGCCAATATGTATCTAGAAGTGGCCACTCTAGGCCCAGGACCCACCGTCATGGGTCTGGGGACATCATTCCTCACACAGAGGCGTGTCATTCCACCACATCAAGAAACAGCCACTCCAGCCCCAGGACCCATCGTCAGGGTTCTGGGGCCAATTTACAGGCAGGGAAGGCTGTGGCCAATATCTAGAAGCTGCTACTCCAGTCCCAGGACCTACCATCTTGGGTCTGGGGCCATCATTTCTTGCACAGAGAGCCTTTTTCCGAATGCCTGAACAGAACAGAACAAAACTGAACTGAACGGCCAAATCCAAATGCAGTGACCGGACCAAATGGCCAAACCGAACGGGCGAACTGAACCAGACCGAACCAAACGGCTGAAACCGAACCGCAATCTCTTCGCCCATCCGTAGCTGCTATTTCCCCTGCAATAGTGACCTATCAACAGACTCAAAGGTGCCTTTCAAGTCTAGAAAAGCCACATAAAATCTTTACTGATAAAAGTTTTATTGATATAAGTATGCAACTAGAAATGAGAAAGTGAGATTTTCGCAGGTGTCTCCTTTTTTGAATCTCTTTAAAAGTTCTTTTGGATTGGAACCATATTTAATCCTAGTACAAAATCACAAACTAAGGGAGGTAATTACAAGAGCGTTTTAGTTTGGTGAGCCCTGCAGTGATAAATGGTAGATGGCTGGGTATACCTTATTCTGACAGAAAGTGCACTTGTGGGAAAAACAAAGTGGATGATATTAATCATCATTTATGCCCCTTTAATTTTTTTGGATAATATTAGAGATAGATACCATTCTTCTTTTACTAAAAAAAATAATTTTTGAACCAATACTGAAAAAACCCTATTTGGTTATTGTCCAATGATTTGTTGCCTGTTTTGCATGCTTTAGGAACTATTACTTGGTAAAAAAAAAGAAAAGCTAAAATGTTATAACTACTGTGTTAAAGTTTCAATTTTAACTGTTTTTATAAGGTAAATTACTGGGGTTTTATATACGTTCTGCTAAGCTATTATGTTGATTAATTTTGTTTATGAACTTGGTCAGTTTTTTGTATTTACTTTTTGGCAACAGTCCTAAACTAAAACTAAAACTAACTAAAATAACATATCCACAAGTGTTTGAAGGAAATGGGCTTCTGTTTGCAGTATTGAAACTAATTCCTATTGTCAGTTTATCAGAACACAAATAAACTGATATTGAAATAAACTTTATGTATTTATTTATTTATTGGAGATAAAACTGGAAAGTGTTTCAGAGCCCTCCTTCCCTCTTCTGTTATGGATCTATCACTGTGTCATGAGCGATGTGTGGCTCAGGCATCTCAGGGAACATTAGAGATTTTTATCTTTGGGCTGAGAAGGCAGTTTTTAAACTAGGTAAATATTAAGTACATTATCTGCTGAGTGCTCCATTTCTCCTGGCTACTCTTTGGAGCATTCAGCACGAAATTGCAAAGCAGCTTTAAAAATTAAAGTACGTATGGCTCCCTGTTAGACATCAAGTAAAAAGTATTCCATTGGTTACCCAGGAGGTTGGGGGGGGGGCGGGGAGGAGAGAAAGAATTACTGTGTGAGATCAATCCCAACTACAATGGATGTAAAATCCAAGTTATAAATCTTTGTGTGCTGATAAAGCATCATTGATCTAAATGGGAAGGGTCCCAGTGTTTCCCTGTTAGAAAACACAATTTAGGTATTTGTTTTTATTCCTTATCCGGGTAAGATGCAGGTCTCAGTGGGAAACTGTGTGAATTGAGAAGGGCCGTACAGAAACAGCTGTGTTAAAGGTTAATGCAGAAGTGTTAAGCTTCTGTGCTTGCATGGCAGCCTGGATATTGTCTTCCAGCTGAGCCAAAGGGAGGTGCATTATAGTACACGCATTGTTGATGATTTTATATGAAACTAGACAAGCAAGATCTGATCAATATTTACAAGCCAAGACAAAGGTTTCCAGGAACTATTGTTCACAACAGCTAAGATGGTGGTGAGCACATGGGCAGTGCAATCCTCAAGCTGTTTAGTGCTGGTAGTAGCCCTGAGTGGTGAGTGCCAAAGTGAGTCTCATTACAGTGAACAGGATGGATGCCAATACTAAGAACTAGTGCCAGTACTAAACAGCTTGAGGAATCCCATTAAGATGGTGATTCTGCAGACATGATGCTGGATTTACTCCTAAGAGTAGTATCACTGATATCAATGAAAGCTACTGAGCACAAAGCACTTTTAAAAGATAAGCAATACCATGTGGGGGCCTGAATATGAATTTAGGAGATTAACATTGGGGTCACACGTGCAAAGATACCAGCCTCTCTGTACAGAAAATATTCAGCAACTGCCAGCAAGCATTCTTCTGCACTTTCTCATAGCTGAGCGTGAGCTGGTCAAGCAGTTTACAGAGGGCAGAGGGCAGATGATTTTTATCCCTTATCTGAGCTCTGCACATCAGTCTTGGCTCAGAAGCTCTGTTTGCAGTTAAGCAGCCTGGTGCAACTTCGATCACATTCACACCTGCGGTGGTGGCTGGCCCTGCTCAGACTTTGGTTACGGGAGAAACTGTGAGAGCCAAAATTTGTGCAGATTTCCCTGCTCTGTACTCTTCCAGGTGATCTCCAGCAAAACTGCACAGGGAGGGTGGGCTTTCACACCGGCTGAGCTCCAAGCAGATTTTGGCTAAAATCTGCATGCTGCCGCAGGTGTGAATATGGTCTTGGGCAGATCTTGCCTGTACCAAGTTCTCAGAAGTCAGCAGCAGCAGCAGCAGCAGAGAAACAGCAGGAGACAGGATTTCCTTGTGGAGCCAAGCCCCAATGGACGAGCTGAACGCATGCAAAGTGCATGAAATTTACACAGATGGCCCTACCTGGGGTCATAGCTCACAGTTTGGAAATCTCTGATCTAGCAGGCTTTCCTCTACAGGCTCAAAGGCACCTTGGGAAGAAGTCCAGCACAACTGGGAAGACTATCTTTTTAAATTGTGTACTCACCAAACCCTTTGATATCAGCAAATAAACTTTGATCTCCCGATACTAATTAAAAGGCACTTCCCTCCAAGTAGGGAGGAAAAAACCCCTCAGTTTTATACCAAAGCAAGTGAAAAAGACATGGGTGACGTGGGCTATTAATACCTCAGACATCAAAGGGACAGAAACTGCATCAGCCCTTAACAGAAGCCCACAGAGAGGAGAGCTCTCTCACAGAATCAGGAGGGAGATGTCTTGCCAAAGCAGACGCTTTGTGAAAGAGAAAGAGCCCGCAGGCGGTGTTGCTAGGGGGGGGGGAAACTAACTCAGAGATCAAATAGAAACAAAAATAATAACAATCATCATCATTAATGATAATAATAAAGAAACTGTACTTCTGCTTAAAGAAAATACTGACTGCACGGGTTATCCTTCCTAAGCAAGGCTTTGGAGTAGTCAGAGCAGGATCCAGACAAGAGCAGACTGTCCGACCGCACCAGGGGGTGGGGGAGCATTTATGGGGGGTTGGGGGGAAGTGCGCAGGGATTCCAAATTCATGGGGTACATGAATAAACTTATAATGACAACATGATTGTGAGAAGCACTGGTGTAAAGTATGGGCTCACAGCTCGTTGTATTGTTAGACAAGTGACCCCTCTCACAAGTGAATATTGGGGGCCGGTACCCCAATATCCAAACAACCTCTTACATTTAGGGGGAATTAGCCAAATTAATTCAAGTGTGGGGTCACTCGTGCCAAAAGGATCAGTCTGAGATGTGGCACGCTACTCCCGGTTTGTGGGGGCTGTTACCCCTTCCCAAAGTACCAGACAGGAAACAAGGTGCTTCAAGAAAAAGGGGTTCTTTATTATAATGATACAATGCGGTAGAAAGGAAACACACCCACACAATATAATACGAAGACAAGCCTCTATTTTGACTGACTCAGTAATATAAGCGGTGGCTAGGAAAGTGAAAGTAACTAGGCAAGGGGGTGGCGGGAGAGATGGGGTCAATGGGTGGCAAAAACCCCAAAGAAAAGCGCTTACCTATCCTGACTGTTGCAAGGAGACAACGGCTTCGTAGATCCTGCGATGTTTGGGGGGGTGGGTGAAGATGACAGACCGGGGTGTGTGTGTATGTGTCTGCGAGTAATCCTTAAAATGGTCCTGTACAGAGTAATCTGCACGTGTCCACGTTCAAGAGCAACTCAACTTGGACATGGAAACCTGGGGTAGTTATAGGGACTTGCACAAAGCATCAGGGAGGTGTACCTGGTATGGCCCTTGCTCTTTGTCCCCTTCCTCCCAAGGGGGCATGACAAGGGGCCCTCCTGCCACGAGTGCTGGCTGGCAGAGGGGTATTAGTCATGATTTACTGTGTGACTTATTAAAAGCATTTATTCACACAATATGCTTTGTTTAAAGCATGTTGTAATGACATTGGTTACCACTGTGTTTGCATCGAGTTTCCTGGGAGTTACCACCAGCAGGTGGCAAGTTACCACCTGCTTTTGTCTTATGTGGACACTTGGTGTTCTCTGACACTTCTCCAGCTCTGCCTCTGTCAGTCCCACAATGCCACCTTGAGCCTCAGAGGAAGGGCAGGATAAAAATGTAAACAAATTAATGCATCAGCACTCCACAATTCCTGGTTCCCCCTGATACTTTTTCCTTCCCCCCTTCTGGAATTGTTGAATTATGGGATAACTTTGTCCACTCCTTCCGAAAAGTGACGTTAGAAGGGAGGGGATGTGCTTCTCAAATGGTGTTAGTGGAAACAGTGTCTTGTGTGAACGGCAGGGTGCTAATTGTAGGATTCCCTGCTGTCTTAATTTCTTCTTGACTAATGTCTCATCTGAATAAGCCCTTAAACTTAAGCTTAAGGGCTCATTCAGGCATGTGTTTAAATCGCACAGCTGCTTCAGCGGCATCGTGCAATTTAAAGAACCCCGCACTTGCGGGTTGGTGTCAATGCGGTGAGCGCGCACATTTCCACCTAGCCCGAATGTTTGGAGCACGGTTTGAAAAGCTGCTCGGAGCAACTTTTCAAACCGCGCTCCAAACATTCGGGCTAGGTGGAAATGTGCGCACTCACCACATTCACACCAACCCGGAAGTGCAGGGTTCTTTAAATCGCACGATGCCACCGAAGCAGCTGTGCGATTTAGACACACATCTGAATGCCACCTAAGTTTCTGTGCCTGCATGTCCTTAAATCCACTTAAACCTGATTTAGTAACTAAATGAAGTTAGATCAATACAAGCCAGTTTTCAACTTCCACAAAAAGGTGTGAATCAGTTTAACCAAACCAATTGATTTAGAATCTTAGTTTTGTGAAATCACTGCAAGTTTTAGCATAATCAAAGGCTAGGCATTAGCACATTCACCACGAAAAACACACACTTTTTGAGTAATTTGTTACGTCTTTTTAGCTTTGTTTTCAAATCCAAAACTCCATGGCAATGCCCACTTTCCATGTGAAGTGTGTCACTTACTTTCCAGCACAGTGGCTATGTATAAGATAGACATGTGACAAATATAATCTCCTCCAGTCCCCAGAGGACACTCAGAGTAGCTGACTGCCATAAAAAATGGTGAATTAGAATTCATGCATAGTTTTGAAGCAGACACACACACTGTCTCTGAGAAGTATTGCCTGGAAAGTAGGGATGGGACTTGAGGCAAAAAACCGAATACTAGTTTTACCAGTTACCGGTTCCCAAAAAAACGGTTTACTGGAATAAAACCGGTATACCAGTACCGGTATTTTTCCATTGGTTTCAATGGGGAACTGTCCCCATTGAAATCAATGGAAAAAAACCCCAATACCTCCCCCCTCCCCCTCCCAGACTGTGCGGGTGGAAGGGGGGACACACACCCCCACCCTGCCCAGCCTGGATTTAAAATTATTTTTTTTTACCTGAAGTCCCTGCTAGTGCGGGTTCCGGGTGGCGGCAGTGGCTGAAGCATGGCGGTCTGGCAGCTTCAGCGCTGGCTGGCTTCAGCGCTTCACTAGGCCTTCTGGGGAACTTTGGGTTTCCCCAGAAGGCCTAGTGAAGCGCTGAAGCCAGCCAGCACTGAAGCCACTGGGCCACTGTGCTGCAGCCGCCACTGCCTGGAGCACAAGTAAGGTAGGCGATCCCTGGGTGGGGGGGGTAGGGCGATCCCTGGGGTGGGGTGTGTGTTAAACCACCCACCAACCCAGGGATCACCCTAGTACCTGCTGGTGCGGGTTCCGGGTCGCCGGTGGCGGCCCCAAGTCAGGGACTTTGGGGGAAAAATTTTTTTTAAAAAAAATCCAGGCGGGGCGGGTGGGTGGCTGTCTCTTATACACATCTAGATGTGTATAAAGTTTCAACTGGACACAGGGCCAGCCCCAGGCATGCGCCACATGTGCGGCTGCACATGGCCCCGCGGCCAGTTGGAGCCCCGCACTTGCCTGGCTGGTCAGCAGACTGCAATCAGCTTCTCCCCCAATAAGTGATTCTTCCTCCCCTCCTTGGCTCCAGATCCCATCCCTCACCTGCCAGCAGCAGATAATGGCTGTTTGTTTACAAACAGCCCCTCCCCATGTGCTGATCAGAAGGTTGTAGCCGTGTAAAGAAGGTTCTTCAAGATGGCTCCCAACATTCTCACAACTGGGTTCTGCATGCTCACCCTATTCAAATATTAGACCACATGATGGTCTCGAGCTCCTCTAGTATAAAAAGCACTGACTCGCCCCCTCAGAATGACAGTTCCTTCCAACCCTTTCTAGAAATATAAGAAAAGAATTCCATGCGGGGCTGGAACAGTGGGTGTTGTGAGAATGTTCGAAGCCATCTCAAAGAACCTTCTTTACAAGCTAGCAACTTTCTGTTCTTCTTCGAGTGGCTCCTCACTTGATATTTTTACATGGCTCCGCTGGGTGGGGAGTCTGTGGGTGTGCAAGTGCATGGATGGGGCATGTACATGGCTGCACATGCATCCCCACTCACCCACCACTCATCCACACCCACATAGTAACCACAGTTTCCTCCGGTTGCTCCTTGCATGGGGACGAGTGGGGGGGTGAGTGGGGATGCGTGTTAGGTAGATGCGCACGTACCCCCACTCACCATGGGCGCGTGCACCACGTCATTCACATGGGGGTCCCCCACCCATGAACACACAGAAATCTGCATGTTCATGGCTGGGAGAGGCCCGTGTAAAAAGGTCCACATTCTTACAACTGTCTTACTTATACTATCTTAGGTAGTAATTTAGGATGTAAACCAATATCTATTCTGTCTTGGAAAATAAATCTGCAAATATGGTTCTGAGATTATTATGGCTGCTATTTCACTAACTTTTTTTAATGAAGTTATTGCCAACAGGAATACTGTCTTTAAACCTGCACCCCATAACCAGTTCATTTGCACCCCCATATAATCAATTTACGCTGCCCCGTGGGCACAACTTAAATGTTTATGGGTGGGGGCAGCGTGAATTGATTATATGGGGGTGGGGGTGCAAATGAACTGGTTATGGGGTGGCGGCCGCATGAACTGATTATGGGGGCACAACTGAACTGGTTATTTGTCTCTTTTCATGGCATAATGCGCTTAATGAGCTAGCTGCATTTTGGGTGCCTCGTGCATATGATAGCAGCACCTCTGGACTGGTCACACTGCATGCGTGCACAAGGCACAGGCGGCACCGGCAGCAAGAAGTAATAGGCCCTGGAGGCCAGATTGGCTAAGCTCACCCACTCCTCCAGTAAGGCAGTGGACGCAGTCAGTCTCTCTGTGCCTGCCTCACTGCCTGCCCGGCTGCCCCTGCAGTGGAACCACTCCTGGGGAGTGGTGGTAGACGCTTGGCTGGGGAGGGGGGGGAAGCTTTGGGAGGCCGTGCTTCTCCATGGTTGCTCGGAGGGGTGGAGAATGGGAATCCTTCCTGTCCAGAGTGAGTAAGTTTTATGTAAATTTATACATTTGCGTAATTAGGTGGGGCTTAATTATGCAAATTAGGCTCCACACCAAGACTTCGCACATGGCCTCACAAACCCTAGGGCCGGCCCTGACTGGACACCTGAAGATTCAGGCACCCCTGACGAATCTGGGGTGCTCAAATTGACCTGGCACCTATTCGGGCACCATTGATGCCTGAACAAGACCCAATGGGCTGCTCAGACATGCCAGCCAACTTTGAAGGTGACAGGTCCCAGCTGAGACTGCTACAGAGACCAGCTCCACAGCAGTCCCTGTCCCAGACAGGGCTTGTGAGTTTCAAAGTCTGCTTCCCCTCCCCCCACCCCTGGCCACACAGTAACTCTCACCCAAGAGACTCTGTGTTTGTGTGGGGGAGAGGGAGGAGAGTTGAAAGTAACCTTTCAGGTGCTGTGGGGGGAAGCACCATCCGGCCTTTGAAAGTGACAGGTCACGGCTGGGATTTCTGTGGAGACAGGCTCAACAGTGCACTGTGCTCTCATCCGGTGCTTGTCACTCTCCAAAGTGGCTTCCCAGCCACAGTGCATAATTTCAGATGTTACATTACCACGGTCAAACACGGTGAACCCCCCATGGTGGCTGCGGTACTGTAACATCTGTTGGGCCCAAAAGAGATTTCTGCCAGATGTTCACCCCCGGAAGGAATCTCTTTGACCACACTTCCAGCCCACCGGCCGCCCGGAGCTCTGGAAGAATGGTCAAAGAGATTCCCGCCGGGGGTGAACACCCAGCGGGAATCTCTTTTGGGTCTAACAGATGTTATGGTACCGTGGCCAATGCGGTGGGGTTCACCGTGGTTGACCATGGTAATGTAATGTCTGTTACCACCCCATGGTTCGGAATCGGTGGACGGTACTGGCTGTTACCGCCGTTGACTCTGGGCTGTGGCCAATACCCTGGGGTGCAGGTGGGCACTATGGCCGGATTGGTCGCTGCGCCCACCCGTCTCCTGGAGGGCGGGCGGCCAGGGGAGTGTGTGTGGGGGGGGGGCTGTGTGGACACACGTTGCACCGCGCAATCCTACCCCCTCCCTTGATCCCCCTCCGGAATCAGCCGGCACATCTGTTGACAGGCCGGCCAGATTCCGGAGGGGGATGAAAAGGTGATTCCGTGCCATGGCCAAAGGGTGGCCCAGCACCTCTGAAATCACCCAGTGACTATCAGAGCACTGTTAGGGAAAACCCCAACCTGCCTTTGAAACTGACAAGTCCCAGCTAGAGTGCTGTGGAGCTGGGCTCTACAGAGCTCCCAGCTGGGGCTTGTCAGTTTCTCCGGGTAATGCTCGCATTTTCAGGCATTGAGACCTGACTGGTCCTTGGGTAGCCGTCTGGGTGACCAAAAATGCAGGCATTATATGCAGGTACTAATTTTAGTACCCAATACAGCTCGGAACGCTGTGTGCTTTGCTTTTATAGCAATTGAAGTATAGTTGGAAGAAATAGATGACTTGTCAGCAGGGATAGAGAAAATCAAGTGGAGCTTTGCTTTTGCAGTTTAAAAGGCAGAGATGTTTCAGATCTGGGTCTAGTGGTATTCCAGCCCCTAATTTCAGCAGAAGTTGGATTAATGTTTCTGGATTTAGTCTCCTTTTAGCTCATTACAATTCTTTCTGTCATGAAAGCAGCCTCCCTTTTCTCTTGTAAAAGCACTTTAATTAAGCAGATGTGAACCAAATACAAGACTCTCTAGCAAACCCATTTAAAAGGATAAGATCCTTTCTTACTCCACTGACCTTCTTCCAATTTGTAAAAGTGAAGAGTCTCCCTCCCCCCACCCCCTATGTACTTTGTTACATTTAAAGCAATCACTGCTTAATACCATGTGCATAGGAGGTGCATGGGGGAAATGCATGCTCCCAAGTTTTAAGTTATTAAGGTTGGCTTCTTTCACTTTTGAGATAGCTCTTTACAGAAAGAGAGGGGAGGGAGGGTGCTGCCAGTGAGGGAGAGAGATTTTACCATAGTGCAGACAAACATAGGAAGTCCTATGCTGGAACAGAGGGTCCTTGAAGACCAGCATTCTGACTCCAACAGTGGCCACCTTTGCTCACTTCGGAGAAGTTAGGTCATAATGGAGCAATCCATTCCTTACTATTTATCCCCAGCTCCTGACAATCAGAGGTTACACCCCCCAATCAACCTGACCAGTAGCCATTGATGGACCTATTCCCCAAGAATTTATCCACTCCTTAAAACCCAGCTATGATTGGCTTTCAGTACATCCTCTGGCAACAAGTTCCATATGTTAACTGTATGTCGAGTGAAAAACCGCTTCCTTTTGTTTGTTTTTAAATCTGCCGCCTTTCACAGTGTCCCCTAATTCTAGTATTATTGGAGAGGGTAAATAACTTCTTACTATTTATTTGTTCCACACCACTCATGATTTTGTAAACTTTTATCATATCCCCTCGGTTGTCTCTTCTCCAAGCTGAAGGGCCCAAATCTATTGAGCCTCTCCTCATACAGAAGTCATTCCATACCCTTGATCATTTTTGTTGCCCTTTTCCAGTTCTTCCACTGTGTAACTTTTTTGAGATGGGGTGACCAGAACTGCATACAGTAGTCAAGGTGTAGTTGCACCATACATTTAGATTTATGAGTATACCAGAGAGTAATGTATAGTATACCATAATGGCTGAGAAAGTATGACATCACAGAATCACTGTATGAAGCACTGCAATTTGGGCAATGCTTGATGGCATCATTTTCTAAAGAATTGGTGTATCCTACTACTACAGAATGAACTTCTGCTATTTTTGAATATGACATGAATATGGCAAGAAAACCAGTAGTAGTTAGTTGATGTACTCTGCAAAAAAGGCAACGTTTCTGTATTTCTACAATATATGTGTGAACTGTCACCATGTGTGATACCACTGCAT
The DNA here is from genome assembly GCA_003113815.1 of Sphenodon punctatus. Classification (NCBI taxonomy): domain Eukaryota; kingdom Metazoa; phylum Chordata; class Lepidosauria; order Sphenodontia; family Sphenodontidae; genus Sphenodon; species Sphenodon punctatus. Next base: position 993,163 of record QEPC01006395.1, read on the forward strand.
TCTTTGTGAGATATTGGTTCCATGGATAAAACATACAGATCAAAGTTTTGATGTAAAGTATAAACTCTAAGTGAGCCACATGTTAGGACAATATTCACTCCACGAGTGAATATTGGGGGCTGGTACCCCAATATCCAAACGACCTCTTAAATTTAGGGGGAATTAGCTGAATTTATTCAAAGGGTCCGCACGTGTCCACTGGGATCAGTCGGAGGACGTGATGCCCTGCCAGCTGGCTGGAATTTCCCTCCCACACCCCAACATAGAAAGGGGATACTCCGATACAAATGAGGGAAATTTATTGACAAAGAACTAAGTATAATGCATAAACAGTTCACCCATGGGTCAATTAGGATGCTTCAAGTAATTTTCTATACCCTCCCACCAAGCACAGTTGACATACATACACAATAATTCACAGAGAAAAACACTCCGGTCTGGTTACCCTGGTGTAAGTAGATGTTACGGGAGGGAGAGAGAGGGAAAAGGGGGAAATAAGCAATACCACCTATCCAGTCCTGTTGAAAAGGGAGAGGCAACCCTGTAGATCCAGCGGCATTTGGAAAGGGGGGGGAGCGGGGAAGAAGCTTGGGCAGACCAGGGTGTGTTTGTGTGATGGTCTGGGAGAAATCCTTGATGCAAGCACGCACAGAGTAACCTGCCTGTGTCTGTGTTCAAGAATGACCCAATTTGCTCATGGGGGCAAGGGCAGTTATACAGTTTTTGAGAGGTGGGGCAAGGGGTCCCAAAGGCACTTCTTGCACAAAAGGGGTCCCAAAGGCACTTATTGCACAAAAAGGGATCCCAAAGGTGCTCAGGAATGCTAGGGCTGAAAAAGAAACCCTTGAATGATGTTTTGGGGAAATTAGAGTCTTGGAGGATTTCAATGGGAGGCATAGCAGGATGAACCAAAGGGCAAAAGACTATAGAAAGGGGAAGAAGGTTATTCTTAAACAGACATGGAGCGATCAGCCTAGCGACTGATCTATTGCTTTCTCAGAGTTTGGGCGGCCATTGAGGGCTCATCTCAAAAGAGGGAGGCCACCCATTTTTGACTGATCCATTGTTTACCCAGGAGCCTCCCTTGTTCCATTCTCTTATTCCTTCCGATCAGACCAGTTTTGCATGGGGCTTTTTCTTTCTTTTTCCTTTTCCCCCGTTCTGTTCCCCTGCACCCTTTGACTTGTGTCTCGTGGGGTGCTGCCAAGGGGGGGTGTCTATGGTTTTTTGGGGAGAAATGGTGTCGTTCCTAACACACAGGAGCAATTAATCCCAAGCAGAAAGATACAAATCCTAAACCTAGATCACAGAACAATAGGAGTGACCAGCTTTGATGTGCAAATGGACTTAAGAGATGGAGAGAGGCACCTGGCAGAAAAGAATAAGCCAAGCATTTTTGAGAGAGTGATTACATGGAGAAGTAGAGATTAGTTTCCTTCTAGCTGAAACGGATTATTAATTCTGTAACCACAGTTAATAACTAAACTGTTAACTAATCAGTAACTACATACTGCAGCGGTCAACTGTTTAGCGGAAATACCAGTTAATACCATTTTACCATTACCGTGTAACCAATTTCCAGTTTTTCTGCATTCTGCCATTTCCAGTTTTCTTCCAGATCAATAATAAAGCTGCTTCCAAAAGATTTGAACTAGCTATCCAATGGAAAACTGAGTTAAACTTGAAATCAGGGTCAAGGGCAGTAAACAGGAAGGGAATTATGGGGAAACAGAACTAGCTGTTGATCATGGAATAGATGGGGAAATGGTAATGTGGTAGTAGGGTACGTAGTAATTTGGTAAATTGGTTAAAAGTGGAATAATAAATGGTTATACCATTTGGTAACCAATAATTGCTGGTGTAGATTGGTTACTGAAAATCTGGCAGAAGTGATCCTCTAAAAGGGAGAAGGACATGAAAGAGAGTTTCAGCTTCTTAAGACACACAAAAACTGTGAGAGTCAGTTCTGCTGAAGATCTGAGTTAGGATGAGATCTGAGTTACAAATATTCAAGTCAAGTGAGTATTTGCATTTTCTTATGCAGCTCCTTTATAAGCTCTGCACCACTCTAATGACCTTGATCACACTTAAAATTTTATATGAAAACTTTTTTCTTATAAAACAGGTGTCTCTGAATTTGCTGAAACTGGGTACTAGAATTCTAGGGTGACTCCTGGCTTAATACCAAGACAGGCCTAACCCACTTAGTTATATTTAATGTGATTGAAGAAGCCTCCAAGATTCAGATCATGGTGGGTTTACACTTGTGGACTGGCACACGCTAGTGGGAGTGGTGACTGATATAACTATAAGTGGGTGAACTGAGTCACAGCTGGTCTGGTGGTGAATCAGGGTGTCAACCGGAGAGTGACCACAAAGAACCTTTGTTACAAGATCCCTGTCCCATTTTTCGACAAGCTACCTCTATTTGTGACCTTCATTCCCACCAAACTTTATATTCCTTCTCAGTCTTTGCCATCCCCTATTGCCTCTCCTAACTGCAGCAAAATCCTAGCAGCACCTCTTAGGGCTTGTTCTCATTAACATACCTGAAACAAGGCAGTTTATTTGGAGGAGTTAATCTGGTGTAAAATTATCTCCATCTGCTTCTGCTCCCTGAGCAGAGGAAAGAAGAGGTTAAATAGCTTTTCCCCTCCTCTGACCTTACTCCTTCATAAATTGCAGAGAATGTCCAGCAGGGAGAGCTGGAATAATAAATAGTCAGTGAGGCAGGGCCCCCATATGACAAACCAAGGAGGAAGTACTTAGGTTTGCTGGGACAGCGTAGGATTGTGTAAACAAGGGAAATTCCTCTGAACAGTACACCTGGGCATAGCCCTTGGAGTAGGAGCCTCCATCTTCACTTTAGTCCCATTGTTTGGAAAGGTAAGAGACTTCTCCCCATCCTATCCTCACTTTACTCCCATTGCTAGTTTGAACACAGGCAAGGGTGAAGTAATTACTTCCAAACAAATGCTTGTATGTACAGGCCTTTAGTATGGGCTTCCTATGTCCATGCCTTTGACATGTCCCGGCATGGTCTATGCTCAGGTTCCACCAAGTGTTGTTTTCTGTGGAAATTGTTAGTATAATTCACTGTGAGTCTCTCTCCCCCTCATAGCTAGGCCATTTAAAAGACTAAGGCAGTTTTTAGACGAGCGTGCAGTGCGCTCGTGTGTGGTTTTCCACATCCCGTGAGACGGGATTAGACGAGACGCTGCCACAAGTCACGCACACAGGAGGGGGACGTGCATTCTTTTCCAGCTGTGATTTGACTGGGTCGGCAATCGAGGTGGTCAAATTGCGGCTGGAAAAGAATGCACGTCCCCCTCCTGTGCACGTGACTGGCGGCAGCGTCTCGTCTAATCCCACATCGCGGGATTTTGGAAACCACATGCGAGTGCACCGCGCGCTCGTCTAAAAACAGCCTAACTCATCTACTGCAGTTGTCTTCTAAGGGAATTAGTCCTTTTACACAAGCAACAGAGCCTGGCAACAGATGACCATAGCTGTGTTTGCCTATGTTAGCAGCAAGAAGGACAAAGCAAACACTTAGGGCTAGCTTACACACAGGTTTTCACCACTCTCAGCTTGAGAAATGGTGATGCGAGCCCCCTCTTAACACAGGAATGTTTGACTATCATTGTTAAAGGTGGCATATTATGCTTTCCCTTCACAGAGGCACTGTTCCTTCCCACTAGCCTACGATGACACCCCAAAGTTGCAAAGTCTGACTCACCATCTTGGCCCCAGAGGACTAGAACTCGGCACTCTGCACCCACATGACTTCCACAGGAAGTTCATCTCTGCCTGCTCCAGAGAGGGGGAAACACTCCAGTCAGACTCCGGCTCCACTCTTCCTGCCTATCTGAACAGCACTCTGAGCCACTTCTGGATCTGCTGGTGCTGGAAAGAGCTTCTGTGCCTCATCTGTGCCAGGATGTGGCACATGTGATCAGTCAAAGGGTGGTGAAGGCTGAGTCATCTCTAAATTCCACACTCATGCACTATAATGGGGTAGCTATTGCGCAGACCTGTACCTGGTACTGCTCAGCTGCAGAGCTGCAGAGAGAGCCCTGCAACCCCAAAGAGGAGCGAAAAGAAGCCAACATGGGCCAGGTCTTCCTCCCAACAGGGGAGGAGCTTGGCTGCACACACTGGGAGCAGCCTCATTCCTAGGCAGGCACCCTAGCAGTCAGCAATGCCCTGTTTGAGCGCTGCTCACAGGGACAGGCCTGCCTGTGATCTCCCAGCTGAGAACAGCAGCTCCTTTAAAGAGGGATGATCCTCAGAGTGGTAAGTGCCATGGGAAAGGCAAAGAAGAAGGGGGGGAGCAAGGCCCCCAAAGGGAGGCCCCAACAGTCATCCCCAAGGGCAGCCACATCATTGCCCCCCCTCCACTGAAGGAGAGCACTCCCCCTCTCCATGGGGGACAGGAGGTGCCCGATCGAGATCCGGCTGCACGAGGGTTGATGCGGGAGCGCCTGGAGGGGTGCAAGGACCTGGCACACATTTTGGTGGTGTCTGGGACTGGCTGGGGAACAGAGCATGCCACCCCCCCACAGTCCACCAGGAACCTGAGACCCCCGTGTGCGCGACCTCTGGTAGGGATGTGTGAACGCAGTTCGGATGTTCGGAGTTGAACTCGGTCTGTTCGGATTACTGAACCGAATGTCCAAACCGAACTCAAAAATGACCAAACAGTTCGGTCATGTTCGGGTGAGTTCAGATGAGTTCGGGGGTGGGGAGAACGTGACTGGAAGGCCCATTTGGGTGGGAAGAATGTGACTAGAAAGGGGAGGCAGCTGAGGAGCAGACTTCCTGGCACCAAGGGTGGTCTCAGGGCCAAATGATACCAATAGCAAAAAAAATCTTCGAGTTTGGTATCAATATCAGCACCAATAGCACTATTTTGAATGTTCAGCCATAGTCGACCATACTGAACTCCACTGAACCGAACAACCGAACCCGAACTCGATTTTTGAACTGAACGACCGAACGGCTAAACATCCGAACCACGTTATGTTCACATATCAGTAAGGTTGGGGGCTAGGGGGGGAATGCAGAGGGCAGCCACGTGGGCTGTCCTGTCCCCTCCCCCCCCACCCGGAAGTAGCGGGGGCATAAAGCCCCAGGGACAGCGGTGGAGCTGCAGGCCGCGGCCTCAGGCTTGCGGCCTCAGGCTCGCGGCCGAAGGGCCGTGGCCAATGGGCGCGGCACTTTTGGGGCACTTTGGGGGGCTGCAGGGGGTGGCAGGGGGGGTATTGTGTGTTTTGTGTGGGCTGTTGTTTATTTTTCAGGGTTAGGGTGGTAGGGTGGGGGTTGTTGTTAAGGGGGGTTAAAAGAGGGGGGTGGACCCAGGGACTTCCCCTGGTGAGAGCGGGGGGAGTACCGGGAGGTTTGGGG
>QEPC01006395.1:1001739-1022564 GCA_003113815.1 Sphenodon punctatus
GGCTGTGGAACTCCCTTCCGGAGGAAGCTCGCCTGGCCCCAAGCCTTTTAACATTTCGGCGGAACTGTAAGACCTGGCTGTTTGCCCAGGCCTTTGGGAGGGAGGGTGGGGAGGGATGATTTTAGTCCCCCACCCATTTATTTATTTATTATTTTTCTAGCCCTGTTTTATAATGGTATATTTTATATTTAATATTTTTAAATGAATTTTAAATGTTTTATTATGACTGTTGGAAGCCGCCCCGAGCTGCGTTGCAGGAGGGGGCGGGGTATAAATTTGCTAAATAAATAAAATAAAAATAAATAAATCTCTACCCTCTGGCCCTGTCAATGTGCTGGGGATGGGCTGGGCGCCCCCTCACTCACCCACCTGGACTCCCAGGCCGACTTACCCATGCTCCACATGAAAGCAGGCTGGGGGGCACCTAGGAGGGGAAATATGGTGGTGCCCCCCCCCCGGAATGATACCAGGTGGAGGTTGCCCCCACTGGGCCCCTGAGACCAGGGCGCAAACATTTGCCTGCCGCCTGGGTGGTACCCCACCCCAGGTGTAGAGTAAGGGAGTCAACTCCTCCACCCACTCCCTTGGCGATGGGTATCCCAGTGCCCCCGCCTGGACATGGAAGGAGAGAATCTCCCCCAGTGCCTCCAATTGCGGGCCCCCAGCCTAAGCACTGGGGGAGGCAGGGCCCCCCAATATTTCCACGCAGGGGGGAGGCCCCACCACTGCGGAGACCTCACCATGTCCTGACAAAGCAGCCTGAGGAGCTCGGGCACCAGGCTATGTGGGCACGAATTGAGGTACTGGAATGGGAGCTGAAGGCTATCGCTGGGGACTGGCAAAGAGGAGATGCGAAGCCCCAAGTTGCTAGCCCCTATGAAGACTACCAAGAGGAACAAGGTGGTCTGGGCTTTGGGGGGGTTGGGACAGAGGGGAAATACCCCCCAGAGCTGAGAAAGGCCCAACAGCCACCCACACCGAACACCAGCTTATACCACCCAATTATTGACCCAATGCACCCCCGAGGTGTCAGTAGCACCAGACTGGGGAATCCAGGGCTGGGGTTGGGAGGCCCCCCACCCTGAGTGGAGATGAGGCCCCCCACCCTGGAGAAAGGGACGGGAATGCCTCAGCTCCTGTGGTGAAATTGGGCATGGGTGCAGGTAGCACCGGCATCCCCTCCTCCCCCATACTGGGCAGCAGTAACAGCGGCACAGTGCCTGCCTGCACCCTGCTGTGTGCCCAGGGCAATCACCCCAGTGGCCCAGGTGCTGTGAGTGTGAACATGGCCCCAAGTGGCACTCGATACCTGGGCATGCCCCTCCTCCCATAACAGCAGCCAGGCCCCCTCTGCCAACTGGTGGGGGAATCTCAGTGGTGTCAGCAGCAATTGGGGAACATTTGTTGCCCACTACTCAAGAGAAAATATGGAGGGGGGAATATATAGACCTTTTTGCACTCCTGTTTAGCAGCCCCATTGTGGACCCTGTTGAGCAGGAGGACAAAAAAGAGAAAGAACATTTCCATCGCCCCAAGGCCGACCGAAATTGGGCAAACTGGACAGCTGCCTATTCTATATTTAGGGGGTAATGTTGCAAGTGTACCCCGAGCATGTCTCTGACATACTCAAATATACAGATATCATCAGGAAGGCCTATGGGTCAGGTCCCCCCCGGAGCTTGGTTCCGGTATGACGAAGCTTTTCACCACAGGGCGGTGTTTACGCCCAGCCTTCACTGGGATGTTCATGCTCAGAACCTATGGCTAGATTATATGCTTGACGCTGCCAGCACCCCCAGATCTGACAGCAGCCATGTGCTGGTGCATTGGGGGGGCGGGGGGGTTGCCCCAGCCAATGAACCTTTTCTCACAGAAGTATGAAGGGGGTCCAGCAGCGGGTCCCCCTTTTGCTGGGAATTTAGCAGGACAGGGAAGTGCACCTGACAGGCCTGTAAGTTTTGGCATGCCTGCACCAACTATGGTGGCTACCATTCCACATCCTCCTGATATAGGGCCAAGCAACAGGGAGGTAGAAACAAGAACTCCCAAGGAGGAGCAGCAAGAGGGAACCAAGGTGGTGCCATGGGCACCCCCACCTCCAAGGGCCCCAATCCCAGTTAGGATTGACTGACTTGAGGGCACCCTGAGAGAACATCCCGCCCATGGGGAAGTATGGTACATAGTGGAGGGATTTAGAGAAGGCTTCCACATCCTGGATGGGCATGTGCACCAGTCCTGGCTTGCCCTCAATTTGAAGTCAGTGTCAGGCATGGAACAGGTGGTTAGGGATAAGATCGAGAAAGAGATCCATGAGGGGAGGGTGACCGTTCCCTTTAGCAAGCCTCCGCTGGCATCGCTAGTGGTTTCCCCATTGGGGGTGGTCCCCAAGAAGTCCCTGGGTGAATACTGATTAATTCACCACCTTTCCTAACCTAGGGGCGGGTCCATGAATGATGCAATCCTGAGGGAACTCACGTCTGTCCAGTAAGTCCCGTTCGATGCAGCTGTCGAAAAAGTTAAGAACTGTGGCCCAGGAGCCCTCCTCGCAAAGTGCGATATCAAATCTGGATTTTGCTTGTTGCCAGTCCACCCAGACAGTTATCATTTGCTGGGTTTCTATTTCCAAGACCAGTATTATTACAACAGGGCAATGCCCATGGACTGTTCTATTTCATGTCCAGCCTTTGAGCATTTCAGTTCCCTGGTCAAATGGGTTTTCCAGCAGCATGCTGGGGGGGAGGTGTCACAAAATATCTGGATGATTTCCTGCTCATAGGATGGGCCTGTTCACCAGAATGTGCTAGACTTATGGCGACTTTCCAGGAAATGGCAAGGAATCTGTGTATTCCTCTCGCCCCAGAAAAAAACACAGGGGCCTGCTAGCACCATGGCCTAACTAGTCATCAAACTTGATACTATCCGCTCAATTTCATGTCTCCCAGAGGACAAACTGTCTGCATTAAGGACAAATATATAGGGATGCATGACGGCACGTAAGGTCACAGACCCTGCAGTCCTTAGTGGGCAGTCTCAATTTTGCATGCCAAGTGGTAACCCCGGGTTGGGCATTCCTTTCGCGCCTTTATGCCAAACTGGCAGGGAACCCGCCGCAGCACCACCACATCAGGATCATGCAGGACATGAAGGAAGACCTGCAGATATGGGCATATTTCCTGGCAGATTTTAACAGGGTTAGTTTTTGGAGGGAGCAAATGCTTGTCAAGGTGGAACTACAGGTTCACTCGGATGCAGCAGGCGGAGTGGGCTTTGGGGACTTCTTCAGGAACAGATGGTGGACGCCCCCCATGCCATCCAAATGGATGGACCTTGGGATAACGAAGGACCTGACCTTCCTGGAGTTTTTCCCCATTGTCTTGGCAGTAAAATTGTGGGCAGCAGAGTTTGCTAAGCAGGCGGTGTTATTCTGGTGTGATAACATGGCAGTGGTACATGTTATCAACTCTCTGTCCTCAAAAGCCCCTCATGTGATGAAGCTAGTCAGGGTATTCATGCTCACATGCCTGAATCATAACATCCTGTTCAAGGCAAGGCATGTGCCAGGTATTAACAATGGCATAGCTGATGCCCATTCTCACTTCCAGATGGAGCGATTCCGCTTGCTTGAACCTGAAGCCAGTTTGACCCGAGAAACCCTGCCATCGGAGGTGTGGAGCCTTTGATCATAGAGCTCTACAACATCATTCAGGGATCCTTGGCACCGCAGACCCAGGCTGCCTACAGTAGGGCATTCTGGGAATTTCAGGAATACAGGGCCCAACGGGGGTGGCTGATGGGTTACACTGGGGAGGGGATCCAACACTTCTTCACAATGGACTTTAATTGACACCGGAGCTTTAATCTCTGTGGCTCACCCAAAACAATTCCCTGCTCACACACTGCTGGTTCAATCGACCCCCATTCAGCTGGAGGGATTTAATGGAGTTGTTAGCGTGGGCAGGCGTTGCAAAGATGTACAGGTTTGGATTGAGGGGGAAGGCTACAAGGACGATTTTGTCATTGATCCTACCACCCCTAAAGATACCCTTTTGTTGGGCAGCTCTATTGCTGTTCGCAACCATTGGTGTATTGATTTGTCAAACATGTGCATTTGGAAACTGCCTGACGCCGTGCCAGCTACTACGATCACCTCTATGTTTTCAACAAGCGCTCTTAAAGCACCAGAGACACTAAAACTTGTACAGACTGACATGTGGGTTCAATTGTTCCTGGAGGTATGGGCCACGTATAAACAAGATTGTGGAAGCATTAGGGATGCCCTGGTTCGCATTGATGGCCCGCCAGTCGCACCACAAAAGCAGTACTCATATCCCAAGGCAGCTGAAGAAGGGCTTTTGCCTACCATCAATGGGCTTCTACAGCAAGGAGTACTGGTACCAATTAAATCCACCTTTAATTCCCCAATCTGGCCAGTTTTGAAGGCAGATGGTAAAACATACCATCTCACTGTAGACTATCGAGCCATCAGTACAAAGACTCCTGCAAATGCCCCCGTATTAGCCAAATTGCCCCATGTACTGGCCTCAATCCTGCAAAGCTCTAAGTGGTTCACGGTGCTGGACCTGACTAATTGCTTCTTTGCAATTCCCTTACACCCGGATTCTTGGGCTAGGTTTGCATTCACTTACCGCAACCAGCAATACACATTTACAAGAGTCCCACAGGGTTTTCATACTGCCCCAGCTATTGTAAACTTTCACCTATCACGTTTGTGGGAACAGCTCCCACTACAGGACCAATCCAACGTACTATCATATGTAGATGACATACTTTTGTACGGGGAAACTGAGGCACATGTGCTTGCACTTACAAAACAGGTTCTGAAAATTGTACAAGAGGCAGGGTTTAAGGTAAACAGGGAAAAGGCACAATTGGTTCAGCAGGAGGTGAATTACTTGGGAGCCACATTAGGAAAGACAGGAAAAACAATTCAAAGGCAACGGGTGGAGGTTTTGTTAAATCTGCAGGCCCCTGAGGATCCACACTCACTAAGACAAGTACTGGGTGCCTTTGGATTTGTCTCAGAATTTATTGAAATGTTTGCGGCAAAGGCAAGACCCCTGTGGTCCTTGCTGAAGAAGGGTAGAGAATGGGAGTGGGGATAGGAACAGGAACAAGCCTTTGCACAATTAAAGACAGACTTGGCCTCAGCCCAAGAATTAGCATTCCCAAATCCTGGCAAACCTTTCATTGTTCAAACTGCAGTGTCAGAAGAGGCCATGGGAGCAGCGTTAATGCAGGAAAATGCAGATGGGAAGTCTCTACCGGTAGCTTATGCATCCAACGTTTTGGATTCTGCTGAGTAAACATATTCCACATGTGAGGCAGAGTGTAATTCACTAATATAGGACATCCGGCACTGGGAGTACATCGTTGGGGGTGCACCCATCATAGTCCAGTCTGTCCATTCCCCGTTAAAATACATTTTGTCAGGAAAGCTCCAAGAGGGACATATGTTGAATGCTCGGCTGGGACAGTGGTCTTTATGGCTTGCCGCCAAGGGAGTTACATATCAAAGGCTTAAACAGTCCCCACCAATTCCATATGCACTGACAGTGCAAGGCAGCAAGCATGAGTGTCCATTGCCAACAGACCCGCATATCAAAGCATGGCTGGTACACACTGCCCCAGATGCTTCACAAGTAGCTGATACAATGCACATGTGGTTTATAGATGGGTCAATCTTTTACCAGCAGGGGAAGCCCCTTTCAGGTTTTGCTGCTGTTAATCCACATACTAATCAGGTCATTCAGGGAAAGGGAAAGCCCCATTCCACCCAAGCTGCAGAACTAGCGGCCGCTTTGAAAATGCTAAAGTTAACCCCTTCAGACCAGTCTGTATACTTATACATGGATTCACAATTTGTGGCTCAGGGTTTGCAGAGGTGGTTGCCTTTCTGGGAACACAGACAGTGGGTTGCATATGACCAACAGCCCTTGTCATATGCAGTAACATGGAAGGCTATCCATGCTTTCATGCTCTCCCGAACTCAGCCACTTTTTGTCAAACATGTTAAAGCACACACTAAAACAAAAACCATGGAAAGTGAGTGGAACAATAAGGCTGATGCCCTAGCTAAGGAAGCTGCAATGAACGCACCCCACACAGATTATATATCTGTCACAACCAGGTCCAAGGCACAACAGCATGAGTCTAGCCAAATGCAGATTCAGGATCCACCATACACCCCACAGGAGTTACAGCAAGAAGGCAAACAGTTTCAGGAAAGAGGAGCTTGGACGATAGTAAAAACTAATAACTCCCTGCAAGCACAAAACAATGAGGGAGTTAGTTTGTGAGTCCCACCAGCAGTAGCAAAACAGGCTATTGTTCAATATTGCCATGAGTTAGCACATCAGGGAGTAAAGGCAACAATAGATAGAATACAAACCTTTGCATGGTGGCCAGGAGTCAGCCAGGATGTAGCAATCTAGGTGAGTAATTGTCTCCCCTGTGCAAGCAACCAAGCTGACACCAAAATAATTAAAGGACCATTTCGGCAACAGGGAACCATTGGCCCCTGGCACAGGGTACAAATTGATTACATAGACAAATTACCAAGGACTGCTAGAGGAAATCAGTAACTGTTGGTTCTTATTAATTCCTTTTTGGGTTGGGTTGAGGGAATCCCTACTAGGAATCACATCACCCAGACTACATCCCATGTTCTCTTCTCAGCCGTAATCTCCAGATTTGGGTTCCTGAAAATTATAGACAGTGATCAAGGTCCCAACTTTGTAGGAGAAATTTTTCAGCAGTTGTGTAAAGCCATGGGAATTCAGCATAAAAGGCACATTCCTTATTATCCCCAGTCCTCAGGCCAAGTAGAAAGAATGAACCGGGTGATTAAAACAGCCTTGAGAAATTCTCACGGGCAGACAAATGAGAACTCCAGAGCTGTTCCAATGGACACTTGCCCAGGGGGGACAGTACGCCGCCCCTGCTCAACTGTCTACACTGCAGGATTCACAGATAATGACTGATTGGGTTAAGGCACTCAGGCAGCAGCACACTGAAATTAACCAGATCATTTCTGCTGAGTTGCAAAAAGCACAAAAGAGCATGGATAAAATTGGAGATGCCCACAAAGTTATTGAATGGTCAGTGGGAACCGTTGTCATGCTGAGGCAATTCCACCAAGCTCCCCATAGTTTGTCTAGCAAATGGACAGGACCTTTTGCAATTGTTGACAAGGCAGGTCCTACAGTGTACTGTATAGACAAAGATGGAACCTTAAAGTGGGTTCATTCTTCCCAGCTAAAACAGTACAGAGGCAAGGTGCCTGCCCAGCATGGACAACCAATGCCCACACACAGAGGCCAAGATCCTGAAGATCATTCAGAACACCAAGGGCTGGCAAGCTAGGTTGTTCTTCGAGCGGTTTGTGGGATGGAAGGTAAAGCTGCAGATTGATTTCAGGCACTTCTGGTCTTGGTTCTGTGGGTGTCCTAAAACCCTCCCAAAGTTCTATGTGCTAGTAACAAAAAGAGGAACAGAGGCATCCGTTCGACTCTGTGTTGGGTGGACTCACAAGTATGTGTGGGAAGTACAATACCCACCACCTATTATCCATTTAAGAGGGACAATAATAGGGTTTGATTTTTCTATGAAATGGGAGGGAATGCTAATATGGGATGTGCCTATGCATTTCCCACAAGGTCTGGGCTCTGGCACATGAGACAAGCAAACAGAAGCACTTGTGGGATATGGCTGGCTTACAGCATGGGCTGCAACAAAAATTCCTGTCACATGGTGTCCCACCACCAAGTTATTTTCTGTGTGCACCTTACAGTTCATGGCAACTGCCACCATTGCAGTTCATTTAACCATGCTGCATGGTTCACAGTATGTTACTATACATGCAACCTCCCCCACTGTAAGGAACAACATGCCAATCACAGGGACTGTTATTCTTGGACCACTATAGAAGGTGGATGGATGGGGATTTGGGAGTACTGCTGGAGCTACCACCATTGCTTACCAGAATAGTGTTGTGGTGGCTCAGACAATTCACCGGCGTGGCAGACATGCAAATACACTGCGACTGTCCTGACCACTTTCCCAAGTGGAAGGAGCAGGCACAATCCAGCTTGTTGTATACCAACTCCATCATTCGTGTATGGGGGGGGATGTAATGCATAACATGTTCTCTTCTTTACATCGCTTATTCAGGCACAATGTACCCCTCCACCGCTATCTGCATGCTGTTGCTAACATCAGTACTGTTGTAATCCAGGTGAGAGGCCACTGGTAGAACACAGCACAACATAAACGCAGCTGTTGTTCCCATGATACTGGACTTCCAGGTGCTTCCAGTTCCCCATGATTCAGCCCATCCCCCAACTTCCCTAGCACAAGCTAACGTCTTTGCCTTGCCCACCCATCCCACATGCACTGTCATAAATGACGTCCCTGAACCTCGCCCACCACCTCTACTGGCACCAGTGTTTGTAAATGGAAGACGGTTCAAGGATTTTTCCTCTGAGCACAACAGTTTTGCCACTGCTGATTTATATGACACCCTGCTGCAATGTGCTGTATTTTCTTTGGATGTTTGTTCTCAGCAACTTACTTCTGAGGTATGCTGATATGGACTACAGCTTCTTTCCTGTTCCCAACACCACACTAACTTGGATACCATGCTATGGCCACCTCAGGTTGCATTCTATGAACAGTCGATGCTCTTTACAGGTACCCGCACAAACACACACTACCATACAGCAGGACAATGTGGTGCTTCGCTTGCAAGCACACGACCCCACTTTAGGATGCCAGTGGAACATTAAATCACCCAGTTGTTTAGCTTCTAAAAATCAATGCCACTTGTCCGGAACACTTTCCACCGAGGCATTTAACTGTTATGCAAGCAGCATCTTTCCAGTTATTCCGGACAAGATTCAACCGTACTTCCAGTCACATGACCCTTGTGCTGATGAGACGCATTCTGTTGATATTGTAGATACATGTGTACCTTTTGTTAAGTATGACATTTGGGGGGAGGAGATTGTAAATGTCACACTTAAATGGGAAAATGTTATGCAATGTACCATCAAGAATGTATGGATTTCTAGGGAATGCACATTAGATAAGGAAAAGGACATTGTGTGGGGGAAATTAAAATTTCCTGGGGAATTGGCTATTTTCAAACATGATACACAGATCCAGCCTCCATGGGACCCAGCTATCTGCATTCTAAACCCAGGGTATAGATGCAGAAGCAACTTTGCAATCCCAAGAGAGGATTATGTAAATGCATATGTTATCTGGACTGGAACACCCCAGCCACACCCACAAAAAACCTAATCAATACAAACACAATGGGACAAATGTGTGCACATAAGGGATTGGTACATCCAGTTTGTAAATCTAACCATCAAACTGGTAGCATATAACATTAGCAGAAGACAATCACAGTGTGCACCATATGTTGAGCCACTCTTTGAAGCCTGGTTGCAATCCTTTCAATATTTAAGAACAGAGGGGGATAAACAAAATTTGGCCTGCCAATCCAGGCATACCAGAGATGTGTCAGGTTGGATAGGCATGGGTGGAGCTGTATTAAATAGCATAGATATTTAAACAATGGCCAATAAATTGGGAACTGCAGGAGGATTATTGGGTTCACTACACCAGCCCCTAACTAACAGCAATCAAGTTCTTCAGGCGGGACTCAAGCTCTTGGTTCTCACTTTGCCTGAGTGGTACAGATTAATGAAGCAGCAAATTGTGGCAACAGATAATGCTATTGTAGCATTGGCTAACACAATCAGGATGGCTATTCAGTGCACACAATAGCAAGAAAGAGCATTGAGTGTATTGGATGACATCATTGGAAGCTTAGAATCAGGAAAGATGCATAGACAGCTGTGGTCAATTTCTGCCATTAGAGAAAACATTGACCCTGGCTGGACCAAGGTTCTGGCCCACCATATCGCATACTTACCAACTGGGCTAACCCTACATATTCAGGTAGCCACCCCAAAGGGAAGAGACTCAAAAGCATGTGCAGTTCAGGCATATCCCTGGGTTGCACAAAGTCAATGGTTAAAATTTGTTCTTCCAGACTTATGACAATTAAAGGGCACCACGGAGGTGGAACTATACGAATTGGATTCCCAGTGTAATGTGTGGAGGGACACAAAGTATTATTGCCCACTACCACTCCAGGAATATAAACAATGCAGACATAATGATGACTCAAATGTATGCACTGTTGATACCTTGAAATTTGAGAAACCTCAGGTATACAGCCTGGGACACAAGTGCTTTTATATTGCTACTGAACCAAATACTACAGTGACACTAAATTCTATATTCTTTCAAGATATCCCTGACAATGGATTTATAGTGATATGCAATGTTACCAAAATATCTATTGGCAATGATTCATGAACACTGCATGCTAATGAATGGAAAAACCTATTGGATAAGGACAATTTCCAATTGTGGAACATGTCTTTTGCATATTCGGCAGCAACAATTCATAAGGCAATACAAGATACCCAAATGTTCCACACCAAGATACAAATTTAGCAAACACATTGGGCCACGCAGCAATAGTTTTGAAAGCAGAAGGAAAGAAAATTGCACAGGTTCTTACTGAAGTACAATACACCACTAAGCACTCATTCTGGGAAAGTATTTTTGGATGGTCACCAACTGCAACTGGGGTATTAAATCTTTTAATCCATCCAATTATCATGATTCTGGTGATCCAGGTTGTGTTGTTTATTACTGTGATATACATTGTTTGTTGGATGAAAAAGAAAACAGTTCCTTTAAGACACAGAGCATTTTATGTTGTCCCAAAATATCAAAAATAAGTTATGTGTTAACTGGGAGGTGCCCAGTTAACAGGGGGCAACTGTTATGAATTGGCATAGGCCTAACAATTTCCCTGCTACAATGTAACCAAAGCAAAAGTGTTTCTTTTGACACAAATATGCCAGAACAGACATTGAATGCTACTGTAACTTATTCTTTGCTGAAATGTAACCAAAGTACACTGGATGTATAATCATGATATTGTAACTGAATGAAACTTTTGTGTAAGCCATTGTGTTCATTTAAGATTACATAGAATGTTAAGTTAGGTAAGGCATTAGTTGGTTTTTACTTTTAAGATTATGTAGACTGTTGTAAGTTAATTAAGACATTAGTTAGCATATGCATTGATTCATTGACTTAGATAAGGAACAAATGTGCTAGGAGTAAATGGTCAAATGGTCAAGGAGGAAGTAAATTACAGGATAGTATGTGAACTGGTGTGAAGGAGGCAATATTCCTGTCTATTAGGTGTCTGAGAGAAAGCAGAGACCTTGTATTCCCAAGCAAATCTGAATCGTTTATAACTTACAGGGACACTGAGAACAAGGAAAAGTCAGCAATTGATAACAGAACCAAGCGGTACCAGAGAAAAACAAGATGACTTGGTCAGACAATAAGGCACCTCCAAGAGGGGGTTGTGGGGTGCTCAGGGCCAGGGAGTCAGGCCCTCCCTCCGGAAGGAGGAGGGGTAGGACCCTATCAGTCAGAGAAAACCCCCAAGCCAATGACTAAGCAGAAGGTACCCCAGATCTGAGCAACCAATGAGAGTGCTCCACAGGTTTAGCACTGACAACCCCGCACTCTGGATAATCATAAGGCAGTCACTGGATGAAAAGGCTAGCTTTAGACAGAGAAGTTGCCTTTCACGGTACTCGATCGCTAGCCCTTATCAGGGTGCCGACGGGATCGGTGATTTGGCCCTCTTTGGGACTTGTCCCTAGGAAGTCCTGCAACTTGCTCCACAGCTAGGCTCTCTCTCTCAAGGCTTTTGGGCCCCCTTCCTGCCCTCCTTCTGGAATCAGACCGTGGATCTCTGATCACGTAAGAATATATGCTTTGTATGTATTTGAGTGGCCAGAGTAGGTGAGGGATCATATGTTAAAGGTGCAAATGCTTCATTTATAATTGGTATGTTAAATTGTGTTGCTATCATTTAATAAAAGGTCTATTTGATTGAACAAAAGAGTCATTATTAGAAATAGCAAGAGGAGTAATTCCCCACCCTCTCAAACACAGTAGTATTTCCACTTGATCCTGGAAATTGAAAGGGACCTGCTTCACCAGGGTGCAGAAAAGCAATTGAAACCCTTTTAGAAAGGGACCTGCTTCACCAGGGTGCAGAAAAGCAGCGGAACCCCTTTCATTTCTTTTCATGTCCTGGCGGTGGGAACCATCACTGGTAAGATCTCCGCCTTGAACTTTACAAGTAACATGGTTGGCCACCCCCATCCGAACCGTGACTTCTATGACTGCAGGATGCTGGAGCGCTGGGCCCGGGCCACTGACTTGGCCCCAGACAGCAGGGTGCCTATCACCTTCCCAATATTGTTTAACCTATGTTGCACAATCCCAGATGTATGTTCTAACTCATTTGAGGCCCTCCTTTTCTCAACAGTTTTTAAGATTACTTTTTTGGAGCCTTAAGGGTGAGCGAAGTGGTAGCCGAATTGGACTGGGATAATACAGGGAGAGCACTGGTGATTGAAGACGTCCTCATGGAACCTGGTTTGTTGCATCTCAGGCTGCACTGCTCCAAAACTGACCAGCATGGAAGAGGGCACATAGTTTCCCTGCGATGAGCCGACTCACATGAGATATTCCCAGTTCAGGCCATGCAGGAATACGTAGCTGCCCACCCCCAGATCCCCGGGGTCTTGTTTAGTCATGAGCAGGGGGCACTCCTGATGCGCTTCCAATTTACAGCAGTTATGCAGGCTGCTTTGAGCCGGTTGGGCTTGCCCCTCTCCGAGGTCAGGTCTCACTCCTTCTGAATAGGTGCAGCCACTTTCGCAGTCACCTCTGATTTGCCTGATCAGTCCATCAAGGCGGTGGGGCAGTGACAGTCCCAGGCTTTCTGGGCCTATGTACGCAAACCCCCTCCATTAAACAGTGCTGTTCTTTTATTTGCACCCAGGTCCCCCATTCTCTCTGGTCAACAGGTAAGTGGTGTGGATCATCGGTCACAGATTAATGCGGTGGGCAGGAAACGTGGCACAACAGATGAATTGGGGAATGCAACTTGGCCTGTATGCAAGTGTAGTGATTTGGTCAATGGGGTGGGGAGGCATGAGCTGTCATCAGCTGTTGCCCACACTCACTGCAGCATGAACAGCCCTCCCCCTCTCCGGACATCATTATTAGTCACCTGAAGGGGAAATGATATTCCCCTCACAAAAGGGGTCCACTTGATCATCCAAATTAAGACTGACATCTTAGAGGTACTCAAGTTTTTCCCGGCCGCCTGACTGATATGGATAAACTTAGTCCCCCGGCTAGGCTGGGACAAGACAGTCCACCCAAGAAAGGTAGACAGGACCAGAAAGAACTTCAACAGGGAGGTAGGAAAATGGATTCATAGCTTGGGGGTGGGGTGGGGTAATGTATAAAACACCCAGGGATCACACGCAAGAAGCCAGAACTCTACCAAGCCAATGGGGTACATCTGTCTCCTGAGGGTAACTAGTGTTACCTGGCCACCCTTAAGGCTCAGTTAGTGGAGATGCTCGGTGATTAGGTGGGGTGGGGGCTGCGGTTTGTCCGGTGGTTAAAAGTACCGGCAGGGGTCCAGTACTTTTAGCATGTTAATAGGCAGAATAGAACCTGTAAGTTTGAGTCATCTCCATAAAAGATGGGGAAGTGACATCTGGTGGAAACGCAGAGCATGGCAAGCACCAGAGTCACAGCCCTGGGAGTGGTGTCCCACGAAGG
This sequence comes from Sphenodon punctatus, assembly GCA_003113815.1. Lineage (NCBI taxonomy): Eukaryota > Metazoa > Chordata > Lepidosauria > Sphenodontia > Sphenodontidae > Sphenodon > Sphenodon punctatus. The sequence continues at coordinate 1,015,513 of QEPC01006395.1, forward strand.
GGTCAAGGACAAGCATGGTCCTCAACCTCAAGGGGACCCAACTCCTTACTCATGTCTGGAAAGGACATTGTCCCATTTGGCCTCACTAGCAGGCTGGATTGAAGGGGAGACGTTTGAGTTATAAACTAGGGCTGGCACTGGAGAGCACATCCAGGCCAGACCACTACCTGTTTTACTGTTGTATAGGTTAATAAGTGGTATTGGACCCAAATTGCCCAGGGCAATTACCTCACCTTTCTAATTCTGGCCTGATTAAAGAGTGCGGCCATTTAAAAATCCCAAATATGTGTCTTTGTTTCATCCCTGGGTGCACCAACAAATTCCACCAGTAGTGTCACTGTAGCAGGGAGATCTAGTGTAAGAAAGTATGAAGGAACTGCTACAGCTACTAAAGAAACATACGGGTGGGACTTGGGGCAAAAAAACAGTTACTGGTTTTACCGGTTACCGGTTTACAAAAAATCGGTTTACCTGATTAAAACCTGTATACCGGTACCATTTATTTCCCATTGATTTCAATGGGGAACTGTCCCCATTGAAATCAATGGGAAAAAAAACCCCAATACTTCCCCCCTCCCCCTCCCAGACTGCGTTGGTGGAAGGGGGGACACCACCCAGCCACCCTGCCCAGCCTGGATTTTAAAAAATTTAATTTTAACCCCAAGTCTGGTGGTGGCTGCTAGTGCGGGTTCTGGGCCACGGCGGCGGCGGTGACCCGGAGCCCGCACCAGCAAGTACTAGGCAATCCCTGGGGTGGGGGTGGTTTACCATCCCCCACCCCAGGGATTGCCCTAGCCCCCCCCCAGGGATCACCTTACTTGCCCTCCGGGTGGTGGTGGGAGCAGTACAGTGCAGGTCCGGCTTCAGTGCTAGTGGCTGGCTTCAGCGCTTGACTAGGCCTTCTGGGGAAACCCAGAAGTTCCCCAGAAGGCCTAGTGACTGTCTCTTATACACATCTAGATGTGTATAAGAGACAGGGGCTAGGGCGATCCCTGGGGTGGGTGGTGTTAAACCACACCCCCACCCCAGGGATGGCCTAGTACTTGCTGGTGCTGGCTCTGGGTCGCTGCTGGCAGAGAGGCAGCGGCCCGGTGCCTGCACTAGCAGTTGGACTTTGGGTTAAAACTAATTTTAAAAAATCCAGGCTGGGCAGGGTGGGTGGGGAGTGTCCCCCTTCCACCCACACAGCCTGGATTTGGGAGGTAAAGTGGTATTTTTTGTTGTTGTTTTTTTACATTGCGGCCATTCATTTCAATGGCCGCAATGTAAAAAAATCCAGCACGGGGAACCAGTACCGATACCCCAGATTACCGGGTTAATCCGAAACTGCCTGTACAGCAAAATACCGGCAGTTTTGGATATCGGGGGAACCTAAATTCCCACCCTAATAATCAACTACTAAAGGTTCTTCAGGTGTCATGACTGGGACAAGACACTAATGATGGGTAGTACCTCAAAAGACCCTAAGTAGCATGGGTATTTAACTAAAGCAGCCTTTGGTCTACAGGGGGACATATGGAAAGTGAGGTGACTGTGGTAGGCTTTCCAGAGAAGAGCAGAGCGTGAGCAGAATGGAGGCCCACACTCTTTAACCCCAGACACAGGAGGTGGCTGAAAACCTGTAAGAACCTGCTGGACTACGGGGACTTCCAGGTGAGACATCTTATTGTTTATGGAAGAGGCTGTGGAACTGTTGGTGGCTAAGGACTGGCTATTGGGGAGGTGGAGGCCAGAACCCTGGTGCTTAGGCAGTGGCACCTTTTCAAAGAATTCACCACACTAAAGGCTATTACTGAGACTGTGGGCATTTTTAGATGTGACACAGTCCTGGGAGATTGCAGATAAAAGTGCAAATTAGCTGCATTTGTAAACGCTTCTCCCAGGAGCTGTGCACAAGGATTAGTAAAACCTCGATAGGGAAGGCTTTACTAATTGGCATGTTTAGGTTCTGCTGGTTTCTGGTGGGGGAGGGGGCCCAGAGCAGTGCACACTCTCCCCAGCTGCCCTGATAAACAGCTGATGGGGGCAGATGAGGAGAGTGTGCACTGGTCTGAACCCCCAACCCCCATCGGCTGTTTATAAGGGAGCAGGGGAAAGGTATGCTGCTCTGGGCCCCCTCCCACATCAGCTGTTTATTGGAGAGCTGCTGGAGAAAGGTGTGTTGCTCCGCCTCCCCCGCCCCTCCCTTCTCCTTCACTTGCGTGAGCAGGCTGTACATTTAAAAGCACACCCATTATCTTGCATGTCCAGGAGGGATTGTGGGAGTTGTTTTAACAAATGAATTCCACCCCCATTCCCCTCATCTATAAAAGCCCTGTATATAGCAGTGCATGCAAAACTATTCCCAAACCATTTGATAAGCCATCCTCCAGATGTCCTAATGTGCTTCCACAGTCCCATCATGTGAGCAAGCCCTATGAAACTCAAATAGGTAAACCAGCTTAAAATGCGGTGCTTCCTTCCTTTGAAATAAATGTTCCAAGACAAGAATCAAAACCAGTTTAGGTATTCCAGTACTGTGTTTTTCTGTAGACAAGCTCTACAAGGGGATACACAGTTTAACAACATACATTGTGTACGTTCCACTGATTCAAGTTTTAATACAGACAAGAAGTTCCACTATTATTATTTATCACTTTTATATAGCACTTCCAGTGTTTAAAGTGCTTTACAATCCTTATCTAGTTTACCCTCACAACAACCCTGTGATTATTCCCATTGTACAGATGGAGAACTTAGGCTGATAGCATTTTGCCTAAGTCCATCCAATGAGTTCAAGGCTAAGACAGGATATTATGAACCCTGAACTCCCAGGTCCAAGTCCAATGCCATATCCATTAGTCTACACTGACTCTCAGTGCAGTTGAACTAGGGAAGCCTGGTTTCCAATGTTCTATAAAGACAGCCATATCTCCCCTCAAGGTGCAACTATTATTACAAAGTTTGGGGTCCCTGCTTATTAGCAGCAGAACGCGCGTGTGCACACACAAGCACACAACTGATTGCATAAGCCTTCTTTCCATAAGATATCAGGCTAACAAGAGGGAGGAGGGGGACAATTTTAAAAACATAAAAACGTGAGCACCAAATTCCCTTATTGTGCCTAGCTAGGATCTTGGAAGAGATTTTGAAAAGACTTTATATGTCCAAATCACCATACAAGCATTAGTGTATCCTTATGGCGCCCACTAAGGACTGAAACAAGAATCTGGTGCATTCTCGTGAGAACGTGTGAAATTCTCACAAAATTGGGTGAGATTTTTTTGTGAGATTTTTTAGAATCTCACGAGATTCTCCAAAATCTCAAAATGCACTCTTCACATGTGCAAAATTGCTGCTGTGGCTATTTCTACACACGTGTGACCCCTGGTCATGCTCCGAGCAGTTTTTGAGGGTTCTTGAGAATTTCACAAGATTCTTGAAATCCTAAAACCACTCTGCACATGCACAAAATGGCCTCTGGGGACGCACATGCACAGAAATGGCCACAGCAGCCATTTTGCACATGCACAGTGCTGGTTTTTTGGCCACGTGAATTTCAGTGTGAATGGGTTGAGAATTGGCTGGTTTTCATCCCGTTCTCGCAAATCTTGGCGAGAAACCAATTCTCGCCAATATTTGGCAAGCTAGCAAGGGCGAGTTTCAGGCCTACTCCCCACTGAAGGCTGGAAATTACCCCTGTTTTCCTATTATCATAAGATCTGATGGCCTCCTTGAAGGTAATGAGGCACAGAATTAAAAGGGAATTTTCCAGGAACCAGTAGGAAGGTCAGGTGTGAACTTCTAGATGGGTAGGGCCAGACCAGTGGCTACAGAGCAATGTTAATAGTAATCATTATCTGTAATAGTAATAGTAGCACATTATCTGCCTGCATTCGGCCCTTCTGATTAAGATTAATTGGCTGTTAACAGAAGTGATGATGGAGCAGTGCTGTCACAACCTGACGTGGCTTGGGAACCTGCCACAGTCCCGACTAGGTCAAGCAGCACAATAAACATGCCGGTGGCCGGGCCACGAGGGAGCTGCACAAATGTGCAGCCACCTGACCCCACACTGCTTCCAGAACCCCACCCTCTGCCATGCCATAGTAGATTTGATCCAGCTGGGTCATGGCAGGTCATAACAAATGTTCTCAAAATCCTTTGAGCTATATTTTCCTTGGGCTGCACAGGCACACAGTGCAGTGAAGAGAAACAGCTCTACTCTTTTACTCCTGAATGACCTCCCCTAACCCTCAGGTGTGGTGGAGTAAGGGGCAGGTGAGTGGGGAATGAGCAATTAGAACATTACCGCTGGAATATAGTAGGTATAGGAAGAAACCATTTCGCCTCTGCTACTTTTGGGGGTCTTTCCACACCACCTCTTATGCAGGGCAGATTCTAATCCCAAGGATAGACGGTACATTAACAAACCACATGGATTGTTCACAGCTCATGATTTTGTTACAATGGAACAAACACCCCTATATCTGAATTCCCCATGACTTTATTATTCTGATACAATATAACTACAAAGAAAGACCGACAAAGAGGGTCTAATTTCTCTATCTGAAGAGCAATTTATGGCACAGACTATCATTAAATTGAGTTAGCCAAGGTGTGCAACATGCCCTTCTAGCACTTTCCCCTCTCTGGTAAATGGCAAGACCAGTTTGTAGAAAGTGACTTTACTCCATGAGGTTTATCTAGACAAAGACCGTTTTTACTCAGGATGCATAAGTGCTCCACCGAGCACACACAGACCCGCTCTCTGGCCGTGCCCATTTAAAAATGGCCAGAGAGTGGAAAAAACAAACCTTTACTCTCTCTGAAGTTCTATGGCGATTGATTGGGTCTTGCAGGGGCTTCCCCACTTTGCCATCTGTGACCAAACCAGTCTGCAGGTTACATCAGCTATTTTAGCTACTTGAATAGGAGGGAAAATAAGTCAAAAATCAGGAAAAGAAAGATGTGACCAGACATGAGAAAAGAAAAGAGATGGGATGGAGCAGAGAAAGAAAGAATTACTTTGTTCCTTCATTCTCATTCCTACCAGGAAAGCCAACCTAATGCAGTCAATATATATCGTGTTTTCCACAACTCTATGGTGGAGGAGGGGGAGAGGCACATGGGCAGTTTGCAGCCAGGGGAACTGCCAGCCTGTCTGCTGGGGTTCTTGTGGGGCCCGCATGAGGCAGCTGTGAGGGGGAGGGAGCATTGTGCTGCTCCGGGGTCAGGTGGGCTTCTAGCTCATATGTTAACACCCAGAGTCTGCACTGGCTACCAATAGAGCTCCTGGCACAATTGAAGAGGTGCTGGTTTTGACCTATAAAGCCTTAAACGGCTTGGGTCCTACAAATTTAAAGGACCACCTGTCTTCTTATGTCCCTCCATGGCCTCTAAGATCATCTGCGGGCACCCTCTTGCAAGTTTAATCATTGGCCCAGGTCTATATGACCCAGGCATGGAGAGAGGAATTCTCTGTGGCTGCTCCACAGTTCTGGAACTCCATTCCCCTGGAGGTTCATCTAAGCCCTAGTTGGAGCATCTTCTGGCAGCAATGAAAGTCCTATTTATTCAGCCAGGCATTTAATGGACAGGGGTAGATTCTGGGGTGGGGGGAGATGGGGGTAATATTATAAGGATTTTATTTTGTATTATCTTTTTAATAATGTTAGCTGCTCTGAGGGGATAGGGCAGGCTAAAAATCAAAATAAATAAATAAATAAAACTTATGAATCCTCCACTACTAATGACAAAACAACCAAACACAGATGTTAGAAAGCTCCTAGTCCTCCTCAGCTACCAAAGAGGGTCAGGATACTTTACGGGGGAATCTTGTATATTATTATTTCTGGGTTGGCAGCAGGTAAGCAGCTAAACTGCAGCTTGCGAGAAATTTTGCCACCTTGGGAAATGGGGTTGATTTCCTGACTATTTCCCGATACCGATGTGATTTTTCGATTTTCACAATAATGCAACATACTGTCTCGAGTTATCAACATTCCACTTACTGTTTACTGTGTACCGTTCATTAACTGCTTACCGCAGTGCTTTGCCAAGGGTACTTTTTCACTTCTAGGTTTCTGTCTTTTTGTTGTACCACTTTTCTGAGCCAATCACTGTGCAAATAGCCCACCCCTTAACCTCTCCCCTGTGCCCCTTAATCTCCATTCCAGTACCTCCAGTCAGATTTGTTGTTCAATGTTGTTCCCTTTACTTTGACCAATCTGCAACTGGATTGCAGATTAGTAAAGGAATCTGCATACCAGCCAATGAGTGACAAGGAAGTACAAGGGAAAATGGAATGCAAGAAATGCAGTATTGAGCTGGCATTACCTCTTGGTAATTTGAAATGGACAGGAAAGCAGTAAATGGCAAAGTGGTAAATGGAAAATCAGAAAATCGAGAATGAAAATGTCGATTGAGACATTGTTGAGTATCGAGAGGTTCTCAATTTGACCAAGGTGGTATCAGGAACTGGGATTTCTATGGGAATTTCCATTTTGGCAAAATCTTGTTTTGGGTCTTGTTGGAAGTCATCCTCTTGTTCCTGTTTTAGCACACAGCTCTGTCCACACACATGGGTGAGGACCCATTTTGGCATATGGGTCCTTGGCCTCACATTACAGTTTTAAGATTGTCAAATATTTAAGGAGAAAAGCAAAAGGAAACAAACTTCATTTGTGATGTGAAGCAAGGGCATGGACTGTCTTGTAGCTTGGTCTGTGCCAGGCCTAAGGTTCTATGTGTCAGGCTCCGAGGTACGGAGCCGTGGGGGAAACCAAGGAGGGACAAGGAAGGCCAGAATTACCAGGTTCCAGGGGACGGAACTGGGGAGAGGGAAACAAAGAGGGAGGAATCTAGGCCTGGACACCGGGGGGAAAGGGTGGCCCCAAGGCGACCCTCTGAAACCTCTCAGTCGCTCTCTTGCGCCCGAGAGATTAGGTACTCAGCACCGTTACCAGGCACCCTGGGCTAAGAAGGTACACGACTCATCATCGAGGTCAGGGTCCGGAGCCAAGGGTGGAACCCACCACAGGGATGTTGGCAGGTTACCCAATACCCTGGAA
>QEPC01006395.1:1023469-1034918 GCA_003113815.1 Sphenodon punctatus
TGGCTACAGCTGGGAAGGGGCATGACACACAGGGAGCAAGCACACAAGGGAGACAGGAGGGGGAAAACCCAACACCCTCACAAGCCCACCAGGTGGTGCAGAGTGCTGGAGAGCCTGTTCAGCACCCCAAGGGCCATGGGTTCAAGACCCAGCCCTGACACTAATAGGCTTTTAAAATTTGAAATGAAAAAATGGTTTAAAGAACCCATTCATTTGGCATGTTTGGCTTCCAGAAGGACCTTTTAATGCATATGGTCATCATAAATACAACCTAGCAATGAAAGCGCACAGAGCTCCAACCGTGTGTCTTTGCGGTGTCCTCGTGGAATTCTAGCACAATCTTTGTTTTTTTAGTCATGGGTGTTTCTCCTTCCATGTTTTCCTTTTCTTCCTTTCTTTTTTCTTTTCTTTTCTTTTTTTTAAAAAAAGTTGGATGTCAGCCACATGGCAAGGTTATTCTGTTAGACAAGCTGGCAAATGACAATGACAGGATTATAATTAAGTGCCAGGACATGCAGCCAACACAATTACCGTGCTGTTATTACACTGTATGATGTGCTAAAGAAGCTCATAAAAATGCCGTAAAGAATATAAATCATGGGGCATGTATACAACCAGGGAAGAAAAGCGCTTCCCCTTTTTTATAGCTGATACCCAAGTGGTGAAGATAACTTTAATGAAAGAGATGTTTTCCTGCAGTGACAGCTCTCTGGGCTCTAATTGCACTTGCTTCACTTTGTTCCACCACATTGCAAAATTCAGGAGTTTTCAATGGGCAGGACAATTCTCCACCATTCAAGTCAATAGGAGTTTTGCCATTGACTATGATGGCAGAGGATTGAACCCTCAGTCTCCCTTTCACGTGGCTACCTTTTTGTCGTTTACAGACTAGCTCAGCTCTGAAAACTAAAAGCTCTCTACCTTACCAGCTGACCAAATCACATTTGCTTTGCACAGGCACTTTCTGTTACTAGAAAACACAATGCCACCTGCTGAGCTCCTGTGACTCTTCTCCTGGGTAAGATGCCGGAATGGAAGCAGAGCTGATACTAATATCCAAAGGCAGCAAACTCAAGAACCTCTTGTGAAATATGCCTCTTGCGTAAAAACACTGGTTAATAATGCATGTTTCTAGGAGCTATTTTCAGTGTCTCATATTCTCCAGATAACACTGAACCTGACGTTTTCTCTTGTCAACATTTATCTCAGTTTTGACATTAAATTTAAACATGAAATTGATCTGTTACTCAGCATAGCAGAGGTAATCGTCTTTTGGGGAGCAGGTCTTGAATCAAACGCCTCCATTGCGCTAAACATGTTATACCCAGGTTCACAAAACTACCACAGTGAGCAGGGGTCCCTGATTATACGGCAATCCTCAAACTCGCACTCTGAAATCCCATTGAAGCTTGAGCGAAAAGACGTTAAATTCATGTTAGCTTTGCAAGGCTGAGGACAGGTAGCTAATAAACAAGATTTTAAAGAAACTGTACCTTTGTTTTAAATTTAGATTTGGGAGTTTGTACATGATGGTTAGGAAAAACAAGAGACTGATAGCATGGCCAGCGATAATGCACTGTGAGATTAATCTCCACATCTCTTTGATCCTCTGACCAAATAACCTGACTTATCCCAATTCTGGACTCTCAGACATTTCTGTGAACCTTCCTCGATCATGTCCTTTGACACCACATGGAACTGGAACTACTAAAACAACTCTGCCAATGCCCCTCCTTTCTAATGTACAGTATGCTCCTACAGTTTTTATCTTAGGATTCCTCTCGGGTCTGAGTAGAGCTGAAATGACTAGGGAATTTTCAATTTGCAAAACAAATTTGAGTATTCATTTTAGCTGACAAATATTGATATGCATATATAAGAGCTACGGGGAGCAAATTGGGAGCAGAAGTCTAGGAGAAAATGGATGGTGCCAGTCACACTAACAGTCAGAAAGAAAGGGTGGAACAAGTCCCCTCTGGATTGTAGGCAGCAAGCTCACAGGCTAATGCCAGTGATCATCACTGGGGCAGGGACAGGAATGATTCCAGGAAGCAAGAATGAGGGAAGGTTCCAGGAGACAGCAGTAGAGAAGATTCCAGGAAGCCAGAGGAGAGGGACCACACGGGAGTAAGAGAAGTTCCAGAAGGCAAGAGGGGATAGAGAGGCTACACAAATATAAGAGAGGTTCCAGGAGGCAGGGGGGAGAGGGGCTAAGTTAGAGCAAAGGAGACTCCAGAAGGCAGGAGAAGGGAGGCTACACAAGAGTAGGGGAAGTTCCAGGAGGCAGGAGAAGGAGAGACAGTAGACTTTAGAGCCAGAAGCTCACACCAAGAACAGAAAAACCAGGGCTAGGAACAAGGCAGAGGGTGCAAGGGAACAGACATGGGGATGAAAAAAGAGCTAGGGACCTGGAAGAGAGAGGGAGATAAGTATTGTAGAGTTAGCTTTCTGTTTAATAACACACAGCAGAAGTTTCTTCAAAACAGAACTTTACTAAGAACTCAGAAGACATGCTTCCATACTGTACAGACTGCATGGGACAAAATGGAGGACAGAGAGGAGACCAGGAGGGGGAAAAAACTGTTTCATCCCCATACCCTATCCCTACTGGACAAGCCCCCTATTAAGTTTGCATGGCTTGCAATGGGCTTTTACTTGTGACTGTTGCACAATCCAACAATAAGGACCAAAGCAGAGAAGGGGCATTTTTAGACACACGTCAAAGTTCCAGATGTTTCAGTCTTCTGGGTTTACAAGTCCACAAGTAAGTTCCAGATTCACTTTTCACACAGACACACACACTCTCTGCCCTGAGGCAGTTCCTGGATGCATTCTTCACAAAAACACTGCCCTGAGGCAGCCTAAAGTAACCACAGCTGTAAACGTGACAGGCTGCCATGGAAACTAAGTGACCACAGCTGCCTGGAGCAAAGCTGTTTACCAGGAGAACCTTTTACACACAAATGTTCTGGGAAAAGTGTCACGCAGAAGTTCAAAGATCCGGATGTTTAAGATCTGGGTGAGTGATTTAGACACACAGAAAGTTCTGGATGTTACAGCAAACATCCAGGAGAAATGTGTGTCTAAAAACACCCAAGGAAGAAAGCCAAGACCAGGAAGGAGGGAACACGAGATCAAGACCAGGAATGGGAAATGAGGGGAAAAGGAAAACAAGACAACTAAGGGGGAGCACAGACAAGGACCCAGAACGGAACAAGACAAAAACTAGAGTGGAAAGAAAGCAAAAGTAGATGAGGAACAAGACTGGAGCAAGACAGAGAGTAAGAGCCAGCGTAAGAGCAAACATAGAGCTGGAACAAGGAGTAAGAGTATGTTCTGCTGGCTTCCTGTTGCTCCCAGCATGCCTTTTGTACCTGCTGGAAGACAATCAAGAAGCTGGAAGGTGGAGTATGGCCAAGACAGACAGGAAATGGGGCATGGTCAAGAAAAGACAGAGAATAGACATGCAGGGAGCAGCTGGGCTGGAAGTCAGCCGAGGTGGCGCCACCAGCAGGCTGGCTGCTGCTCCAGGACCCCAGAGGGCAGGGGTTAAAGTCCAGGGCCTGACAGCATAGCCCTTGAAAACCTGGACAAAGTTCAAATTCATTCATCTTCACCGGGTTGGTGAAATTTAAGGTGAAAGAAATTGGACACCTATGTTTTTTCCACTCATAGCACACATTAAGAATTCAAAACAAGAGTTCACTCAGACTTTGCATGCAAATTTCACAAAGACAGTCAGAAATTATAATTTAAATCCACACTTGCAAATTTCAAAAAAAATCATTAAATTTGAACTATGCAACCAAAATTCATTTCAGCGCTAGCCCTGCACTGCATTTCTTTTCTTAGCCCAGCCAGAGCATCCCCTGAACAGGTTGCTAAGTGAGCTGAGATAATGGGCATTTTTAGACACACGTTAAAGTTCCGGATGTTTCAGTCTTCTGGGTTTACAAGCCCACAGGTAAGTTCCAGATTAATTTTTCACACACACACTGCCCTGAGGCAGTTCCTGGATGCATTCTTCACACAAACACTGCCCTGAGGCAGCCTAAAGTAGTTGCAGCTGTAAACGTGACAGGCTGCCATGGAAACCAAGTGACCACAGCTGCCTGGAGCAAATCAGTTTACGATGAGAACCTTTTACACACAAAAGGTCCGGGAGAAGTTTCACACAGAAGTTCAAAGATCCAGATGTTTAAGATCTGGGTGAGTGATTTAGACACACAGAAAGTTCTGGATGTTACAGCAAACATCCAGGAGAAATGTGTGTCTAAAAACACCCAAGGAAGAAAGCCAAGACCAGGAAGGAGGGAACACGAGATCAAGACCAGGAATGGGAAATGAGGGGAAAAGGAAAACAAGACAACTAAGGGGGAGCACAGACAAGGACCCAGAACGGAACAAGACAAAAACTAGAGTGGAAAGAAAGCAAAAGTAGATGAGGAACAAGACTGGAGCAAGACAGAGAGTAAGAGCCAGCGTAAGAGCAAACATAGAGCTGGAACAAGGAGTAAGAGTATGTTCTGCTGGCTTCCTGTTGCTCCCAGCATGCCTTTTGTACCTGCTGGAAGACAATCAAGAAGCTGGAAGGTGGAGTATGGCCAAGACAGACAGGAAATGGGGCATGGTCAAGAAAAGACAGAGAATAGACATGCAGGGAGCAGCTGGGCTGGAAGTCAGCCGAGGTGGCGCCACCAGCAGGCTGGCTGCTGCTCCAGGACCCCAGAGGGCAGGGGTTAAAGTCCAGGGCCTGACAGCATAGCCCTTGAAAACCTGGACAAAGTTCAAATTCATTCATCTTCACAGGGTTGGTGAAATTTAAGGTGAAAGAAATTGGACACCTATGTTTTTTCCACTCATAGCACACATTAAGAATTCAAAACAAGAGTTCACTCAGACTTTGCATGCAAATTTCACAAAGACAGTCAGAAATTATAATTTAAATCCACACTTGCAAATTTCAAAAAAAATCATTAAATTTGAACTATGCAACCAAAATTCATTTCAGCGCTAGCCCTGCACTGCATTTCTTTTCTTAGCCCAGCCAGAGCATCCCCTGAACAGGTTGCTAAGTGAGCTGAGATAATGGGCATTTTTAGACACACGTTAAAGTTCCGGATGTTTCAGTCTTCTGGGTTTACAAGCCCACAGGTAAGTTCCAGATTAATTTTTCACACACACACTGCCCTGAGGCAGTTCCTGGATGCATTCTTCACACAAACACTGCCCTGAGGCAGCCTAAAGTAGTTGCAGCTGTAAACGTGACAGGCTGCCATGGAAACCAAGTGACCACAGCTGCCTGGAGCAAATCAGTTTACGATGAGAACCTTTTACACACAAAAGGTCCGGGAGAAGTTTCACACAGAAGTTCAAAGATCCAGATGTTTAAGATCTGGGTGAGTGATTTAGACACACAGAAAGTTCTGGATGTTACAATATAATATAAGTTTATTTTTTCGACAATAGGTCATAACAAAAATATACACAGTAATAAAAAACCACAGAACGAGAACTCCAACATTGAATCAAGATCCAAATAAAATTAATCAATAGAAGCAACTGCCTGCTGTCCAATCCTCACTAAAATAAACATAGCATAATTTAATAAGACCGATTAAATCATCTTTTGACTAGAACAAATAACAGTCAAAATTACAATTAAAATTAAATACCTTATAAAAATTAAACTTATCAAATAGTTTAATTACGATTCTAAATGGATGTCCCCCTGCCTCCGATAAGATATACAAATATACAAATACACTTGTACGGCCCATAAGACAGTAGCCGTAGTAAGGTTATCCCAACGGGAAATATAATATTAAAAGGAACCCTAGCTCTTCTACGGAGCTTGAGTTCGGGAAACTCTTGACCCCTGAACACAAGAATTCAATCCATTACTTTGGTAACACAAGCACATCCCCACCTCTCCGGGCACAAAGTGATGTGGGCGGGTTATGCTATTTGACTTTATAATATAAGAGGCTGACCAAACAAAACTGGAACATCCATCGGACTTTATAATAACTATAAAAACTTTAAAAGTTATAAGGAAGTTTATATAAAGTTGGACCCATTCACAAACCATATTGTTTTAGCAAAGCTAACCATCCACACGATTAGCCTTACCCCAGCCTAAATATGGTGGGCCAAAATTATTCATTTTCCCTGCCCAAGAGACTATATTTCTGCTTTATAACTAATACTCTCCACAGGAATTCCGTGATCTTAGATGTAGGGGTGGGACTTAGTTGAAAAAAACAGTTACTGGTTTTACCGGATACCGGATCTCCGAATATCGGTTTATCGGATTAAATCCGGTATACCGGTACCAGTTTTTTTCCATTGAATTCAATGAGGAATTTTCCCCATTGAAATCAATGGCAGAAAAACCAAAAATGCGTGTAAAAAAGACAACATTTCTCTTTTAAACAGTTAACTAACATATATTTTACTTTGTACTCGGCGCAGACTCACACTTATCCCTGCTCCCCCCCCGGAACCACCCCCATGGGCCCCAGTAAACCCCCCATAGTTTATTTCAAAATGTGCTTGTTTTTTGTTCAGCATAGCACAGTGACAACAGCACTCTAATCCAATAACGCAATAATAATCTATCCAATAATCCAAAATGACAGCAAGACAATCCATAATCCAATAATCCTCCACACACACACAACAATCCAATAATCCAATAATCCAAATCCACAACAATTCATTAATAATCCAATAATCCAAAATCCCAGCAAGACCAAGGGTAACCCCGTCCCAACCCACATGTCATCATTTACCTAATGTTATATGACTGGAGTACTAGTACTCTTGGTTTAATGATCTCCTCTGGAATGCCAGTTGTTTTCCATGGTAGGCTTAGGCAAGGCTACAGACACAGAGAGACCTATTGACTTCAGTAGGCTCAGCAGAACACCCACTGAAGTCAAAAGGCAGCAATGCGTCGTTCAGTCCACTGCTGGCAGTGTAACTTATTGAATTCTTCTGTTGCCATTGCAGTCCAGGGTCATCGCTGGAGGCCTCTAGACAGACACAGTCAGACTCCAGGGTGTGGAATTATATTTATTTCAAATCCACAGGTCTGAAGTCAAGCCAAACCATGTCTGGAGGTACTGGGGAGGGGACCCATCAGATGGATGAGGGGGACTGGGCTGGAGCTGAGGTGGGAGAGGCAGCTTAGGCTGGAGCCTAACTGCTACAGTTTCTTGCTATCTTCTTGGTGGTAATCTGGCAGCCCTTTATCTATTTTAAGACTGCAACCCTGTGTCTACCCTCAACCTTCTCTTCGCTAAACTAAACAATCTCATTTTCTTAACCCTTTCTGCATATTACTTTCCCCCTGTGTCTACTGTCTGTCTACCCTCAATCTTCTCCTCGCTAGACTAAACAATCTCATTTTCTTAACCCTTTCTGCATATTACTTCCCCCCTGTGTCTACTGTCTACCCTCAATCTTCTCCTCGCTAGACTAAACAATATCAGTTTCTTAACCCTTTCCGCATATTACTTCCCCAAAAGTAGATCATGTTGCCATCGCCTACCTTTATCCTGAACCTCTGAATCCTCAATCTTTGTGGCCTCCTTGGCCACCTGTAGTCTTCTGAAGGTGTAGGTTTCGGGACACAAGCCTTCCTTCAGGCTTGGAGATCTGGGAGGACTGAGTTAGCTCCCAGTTCTGAGACAAGTTGAAATAGAAGAGATGAAAGGCATGAGAAGGATAGGACAGAGGAGAAATAGGAGGAGAAAGGCTTTTGTTGTGGTTCACAAGAAGAGGAAGGGGAAAAGATGGGTTCAGTGGGAAAAATGGGAAAGGGGACTCTCCTGCATCTCTCTCTTCTGCCCGGCTTGTCTGCTGGAGCTCTCTCTTCTGCAGCTCCCTCTCTTCCACTCTTCTGCAGCTTTGTCTTCTGCTCTCGTCTGCCGCAGCTCTCTTCTGCAGCTCTCTCTTCTGCTCTCTTGTCTGGAGGGGAAAGAAAAGAAAAAAAGCAAGTTAGTTGTTTTAATGCTGCTGAGATTTTTGAAAGAGGAAGTTCCAGACCCTCCCAACCCCCATGCCATCACTTTCCTAATGATATCCAACTGGAGGACTCTTTGTTTAATGATCCTTCTGGACTGCCAGTTGTTTTCCATGGTCTAGGCTACAGACACAGAGGGACCTTTTGACTTCAGAGGCTCAGCAGAAACATACACTGAGGAAAAAAGACCGCACTGCGTCGTGCAGTGCACTGGTTGGGGGTGGCTGGCAGTAGCATTCTTATTTTGCCTTTGAGATCCCGGGTCATCGCTGTGACCTCAACATCACTGTGGAAGTGTGCACTTCAGTTCTGAAGGCCCCCAAACACAGTGAGATATCAAACCACAGTAGGCCAGGCCTCCAGCCTCTACCAGTGCCACACTGTAGTCTGAAATCCCATCATTTCTTGAGGTGCAGTGGGGGGGGACAGGGGGATACTGCAGTCTGTTGCATATGAGGTCCCATAGCTGGGGTGCTGGAGCCTCTAGACACAGAGGACTGCAGGCTGTGGAATTATTTTTATTTCATACCCACGAGACTGTAGTCCTACTGCATCTGGAGGTGCAGTGATGGTGGTGGGGACACATCAGATGGCTGAGGGGAACCGGGATGGATCTTAGGTGGGAGAGGCAGAGCTGTGAGAGGCAGCTTAGGCTGGAGCTTAGGTGGGAGAGGCAGAGTGAGATTGTGGGCCTGGGCCAATGGCCATGTTCGTTGGGGAGCGGCTCCCTCCCCCCGGAAGATGTTCTGCCCTCCCCAAGCCCTCTGCATGTCTTCCTGGGGGAAGCCACCCCACGCCTGTAGGGCCAATGTGTGTGTGTGACTGTGTGCGCCATGCGGGAGTCAGAGTGAAGGGCCCTGCTGGGGCATTCCATTGCAGGCACCGAGGAGGAGTGCAATGGATTAGCCCTGCTGGGGCGCTCCACTCCAGTGTGTGTGTGAGAGAGTGTGTGTGTGATGATGAGGTTCTCAAAGAGGAATCCCAGTGGGGCAAAACAGCTCTGGCAAGAGCTGGCAATTATTGGTCCCGAAAAATAACTCCTTGCCCTTCCTGGTGGAATGGGAATGAAAGATGCATTAATAAATTGTTGTCCAGAAATATATGGGAATTAAGTAATAGTTTTTCTACTACTTTTCCCTGGTGGAGTGGTTGGACTGGGACATCGCCATGCTGCGGGTGCCATGCTGGCTGCGCAAACTGAGGCCTCCTGCTGCTCTGAGCTCATCAATGATACCACTGACCAAACTGCAGGCTGATGTAATTGCCTGAATCTTGTCAGGATGTGCACAGGTGCAGGGGAGTGAAGATAGCAGGAGAGGCTAATTGCCTCACATTCCCTTATGGGGCAGATAGCCCCCCTGGGGCTAGGCAATCACATCAGGTTCCCCAGTCAAAGGTATCACCCTCCAGGAACCCAAGAAGGGGAAGGTTAGTTTTGAGAAAGACCAACTCTTCCACTGTCCTTGGGTCCATTTTGGTGCAATGTGGGATCACGATGTCTCCTGCCACACTGAACACCTGCTCCAAGGATACACTCGTGGGAGGACATGAGGTGTATCGCACTGCTACCTTAGCAAGCGGGGTCCACACATGCACCTTCTGTGACCAGTAAGCCATGGATTTGGTGGTTACAGGGCATGGGGGCTCAGCAAGATATTGAGACACATAGGTGTTTGCCATATCTTGTTGCTCCGGCTCACATGCAGGACCTGCATCCTCCTCCACCCATTCCCCCAGGCCAGAAAGAGTCATGGCGGCCCAGCCCCCACTTGCAACCCCTGTAGGAGCGGGGGCTGCTGCACATGGCAATACTGATGCACCTCATTGATGAACTCAACCCTGTTCCTTGTGAAGGTAACGACAAGTGCAGCAATTTTCCTCTTGACCCGTGGGTCGAGTAGCGCTGCAAGGACATGTGGCCAACTTTCTACCAAGACGTCAAAACGTCTTTTAAGTCCATCGACCAATGCCTGTGTCAGTGCCCTCACAGATTCACAAAGGTCAGAGCGAGAAAGAAAGCCTTGCATTCGTCACCGCAGGATCATGAAAAGTGGTAACACCTGGCACAAACTGGAAACCTCTGAGCTGAGCTCCACCGTGGCAATGTGAAATGGCTCCAGAACCTGCATAAGCTGCTTCACCGCTGTCCACTCCTCCCTGGACAGTGGTGTTGCCCCAGTGCTCCACGACAAGCATAGGGCATGCAGCACCTCCTTCTGCTCCAGGAGTCGTTGCAGCATAAAAAAGGTGGAGTTCCACCTTGTGGTGACATCCTGGCAGTTCCAGGGAGGTCTTTGAAGGCCTTGGTCCCAGTGATGGAATTCTGAACCACCAGATTCAGAACGTGCACGCGCAGCAAATGTGGGTGTAGCCACCATGACCAATGGCTCCAACCATATTAGTGGCATTATTGGTTACAAAGTAACTGACCTCAAAAGTAGAACCCTCACAGTGGATCCACCTATCCAGCATGCCTTCTACCGTCTCGAGGATTTTGTCAGATGTGTGCTCACTGTCAAATATCTGGCCATGTAGCAATGCCTAGCGATGCTTTCCAGAGGGCCCCACTCCTCCTGTGCTGCTGCTGCTGCTGCTGCTCCTCGCTGCGCTGGTGACATCTGCCACCAGTGTGCAGTCAATGACAAATAGGCGTGGACAGCACCACTCTGGCTAGTACACAGGTCCGAGGTAAAATGTACCATGACCCCCTCCGCATGTGAGAACTCTGCAAGGATCTGGGACTTCACCCTCCCATACAGAGATGGAATAACCTTCGAGTGGAAGGTTTTGTGGCACGGGACCCTGTAACGTGGCTCTAGAAAAGTCATCAGCCGTTTGAAACTGACACCCTCAACAAGGTTGAATGACTTCTCATCCAGGGCAATCACTTCCCCGATTGCCTTGGTGATGACCACAGCCTGGGGGTGCCTTGATGCAAAGGGCTGCTTCCTTTCCAAGAGCGCAGTTACAGTATGTTGGGAGGACGATGACTGGAAAGTGGTGGGCTCAAATGAGCGGCTAGCGCTCTTCCTCTGCCTTTTCTGGGGCCAGGGGGTGGTTTTAGCACCATCATGAGATGGCCCGGTGGTAGCAGTTGCAGCGGGAGTGGAAGAGGGCTCCTCCTCCTCTGGGGAACTATCACCCACAACCTCTACAACTGCCACCTCCCCACGCGGTCACTTGGAACTGCACTCTGTAGGATCATGGATGTGCCCGTGCTGCAGTTTCAAGTGACTTTGAAGGCCAGAGGTGCCCCATCTCATGGGATCGGAGCCACCGCGATGGACCTTGGTATGGCAGTATGTGCACACTACCTTTGAGTGGTCTTCCTCCCAGATCTCAAAAAGAAACCACACCCAGGATGTGATCTTCTTTGTGCATGTTCCTGGGAGGGCAGGAGCAGCATGGGGGGGGGGGGGT
>QEPC01006395.1:1060412-1070849 GCA_003113815.1 Sphenodon punctatus
AGGGCGAACCCCCCCAACCAGGGGGTCCACTACCTCCCTCGCTCTCCCCACCAACATCACCTCCGTCTTATCGGGGTTGAGCCTCAGTCTGCTCTGACGCATCCATTCCGCCACGGTCTCCAAACAGTGGGATAGCAACGAGACAGCAGGGTCTGGGTCAGTTGAAAAAGAGAGGTACAGCTGAATATCATCAGCATACTGGTGACACCGCACCTTGAACCCCCTCACGACCTCCCCCAAGGGCTGCATATACACATTAAATAATAACGGAGACAGGATGGAACCCTGCGGAATGCCGCATGATAAGGTGCAGGGGCATGATGTCTCATCCCCCAACACCACCTGCTGGCTTCTCCCCGAGAGGAATGAGCGGAACCATTCAAGAACGGTCCTGTCCAGACCCCCCAGGTCACGCAGCTGTCTCAATAGCAGCCCATGGTCCACGGTGTCAAAAGCGGCCGAGAGGTCTAGCAGGATGAGAAATGTTGAACATCCTGCATCCATCTCCCGGTGGAGGTCGTCCACCAAGGCCACCAACGCCGTTTCAGTGCCATAGCCGGGGCGGAACCCAGATTGAAAAGGGTCTAGGAAACTGATGCTGTCCAGATGCACCTGGAGCTGGAGTGCCACTGCCCGTATTGGCCCCATCATGGAAACACCCATTGATCCCCTGCTGGGATCAAACTGGCACATCCAACAGATGTGCCGGCTGATCCCGGCGAGGAATCAGGGAGGGGCGGGGCGAGGCCGCGCGCCTCAGTGTGCAGCCGCACAGCCCTGCCCTCCCACACTCCCTACGCCACCTGCCCTCTGGGACATGGGCGGGCGCTGCAGCCAATATGGCCACAGTGCCCGCCTGTCCCCCCAGGGCATTGACCACGGCCTGGAATCCCGCTACTGATTCCAGGCTGTGGTCCGGGGACAGACGAGACGATCCCCCTGATCACGGGCAGGAATCACATTGAACACGCAAATGGATATGGTCCGGGCAGGACCTCCGTTTGCGTGTTCAATGTGATTCCCCACCGTGATTCACAGGGGTGAACATCTGGTGGGTGGCTTCCGTTCGCCCCAACAAACTTTATGAGACCACGATCATCATGTGGGAATTCCCCGTGGTTGAGCGTGATCTCGTAATGTCTGAAAATACCCGAAATATTAGTAACATTGGATGTTAAGTCTTTGTCTTTATATAACAATATTCCACTAAATGAAGCCTTAGAAATTATTAGACAATTTCTCACATGTTCAAAATCACTTTCAGTTAAGGAGATTCAAATTAAATTGAATATACGGTGGTATTTAACCCTGGTAACATTTTATAAGACAAATCTCTCCGATTGTAAGCCCTAGGGCAGGGACCGTGTCTATTCAATTACTTTGTAAAGCACCAGATACATTGCTGGTACTATATAAATGCTTGCTAATAATAATAATAATAATAATAAATAAATTAATAATTAATAATAAGACAAATTATTCTATTTTGGTCCATTGCTGGAGAGGCTGTGGAGAGAAAGGCATGAACATATGGGGAACTGGAGATTATGGAAGGCCTGTCTTGTCTGGTTTTGTGGGATCAATTTCAGTCAGTGACACCTGCCGATGTGGTTGGTGTTCTTGGGGCTATTAGGGCCACATTTTGTGAATTTGATCCTTGCCCGTCCTGACTGATTAAATCTTGCCAGGAGAAAATGGGGCCATTGCTGGTTGGGGTGGTCAATGCCTCCCTTCGGGAGGGCAGAATGCCGGGCTGTCTCAAAGAGGCAGTGGTTCAGCCTCTGCTCAAGAAACCATTGCTTTACATTGACTCCCTTGACAGCTATCAGCCTGTCTCTAACCTTCCCTTTTTAGGGAAGTTTATTGAATGGGTAGTGGCTCAGCAGCTGCAGGGACATCTTGACCGCATCGGTTATCTGGACCCCTTTCAGTCGGGATTTCGTCCAGAGTATGGCACCGAGACTGCGCTTGTGGCTTTGGTGGATGATCTGCACTGAGAAATGGACCAGGATCATTCAACCCTCTTAGTTCTATTAGATCTTTTGTCTGAATTTGATACAGTTGATCACAGGATGTTGGTGACGTGAGTGCGGGACTGTGCAGGGGTGGGCGAGACTGTTCTTGAATGGTTCCTCTCTTTCCTGACTGGTAGAACACAGCGAGTGGTTCTTGGGGAGTCTTTTTCATCATACCGAGACCTCTTGTGTGGAGTCCCGCAAGGTTCGGTTTTGTCCCCTCTCCTGTTCAACATATACATGCAGTCACTCAGTGAAGTGATCAGGAGGTTCGGCATGCGGTGTCATCAATATGCTGATGACATCCAGCTGTATCTCTCTTTTTCAACAGACCCAGGCCCTGCAGTCTCGGTGCTTACTCTGTGTTTGATGCTGTGGGGGACTGGATGAAGACTAAGTGACTGAGGCTGAATCCCAACAAGACGGAGGTGATGTTGGTGAGTAAGGCGATGGAGATGGTCGCCCCAATTATTGGCAGGGTCTGCCCTCCATTGGTGCCCCTGGTACGCAGTCTGAGGGTGATCCTCAATGCGCAGCTCCACCTGGATGCCCAGGTGGAGGCTGTGACGAGGAGTACCTTTCGCCAATTACATCTGGTGTGATGGCTTCAGTCATTTGTCTCAGGCTTTGAGCTGGCCACCATCATTCATGCTTTCATCATCTCCAGATTGAACTACTGTAACGTGCTCTATGTGGGACTATGCATGGTGATGGCTCGGAAACTGAAGCTGGTGTAGAATGCGGTGGCCCGTCTTCTGGTAGGACTGGGCAGCCGGGAGCATATTACACCAGTGATCCACTCTCTGCACTGGGTGCCAGTAGTTTTCCAGGCCCGATTCAAGCTGTTGGTTTTGGCCTATAAAGCCCTAAACGGTCTAGGCCCTACCTATCTTCAGGACCGCCTCACTCCCCGAGTGCTGGATCAACCCCTGCGGTCATCTGGGAGCGCCCCCGAATCTTCCAGGGGGCCATGCAGGGGAGGTCGTTCTCAGTGGCTACACCACGGCTGTGGAACTCCCTTCTGGTGGAGGTTCGGTTGGCCCTGGATCTCCCCTCTTTTCTGAGAAGTTGTAAGACCTGGCTGTTCCACCAGGCATTTGGCGCGGGAGATGGGTGAGGGGGTGGAGGGGCTTTTTGGGTATGGGGTTATTTTATTTTCCTCCTTTTAGTTGTTTTAATTGTTGTTTTAATGTTGTTTTACTAATTGTAAGCCGCCCCAAGCTGCCTCTGGCAGGAGGGGTGGGGTAGTAAAAGTTTGAAATAAAATAAATATAAATATGTTACTTCATTGTGTGTGGAAATGTGAAGTGGTAAGGCCACTCTGGTTAATGGTCTGGAGACATATGCAGGAAAGTTCTAATCACTGTCTGTCCTTTATACCTAAAACTGCATTATTTGGTCTATTCCCACAATGTCCTATACAGAAAGATAGAATAGAATCTTACTAGCAAATACTCCTGACTGAATTGCTTGTAATTGTGTGCAACTGGAAAGCAAAAACAATTTTGACAAATAGAGACTTTCTCCAATGCTTATAGCATATAGGCAACCATGGTCCATGGAGCAAATTGCAGTGGATGCTCAGGACTTTCTGGAGGAATTCTATGCAGTCTGGATGCCATGCTGGCACATAATTGCTGAGGCACTGCTAGCTACACCTTCCTATAGAAGATCATATTTTGCTTCATCAGATATAATTATGAAAACTTATGAGGACTCACTCCAATTGATTATCGATAATCTGATATGTGTGTATACACATGTAGATTTTGACTAAACCGATGCTTCCCGGGAGGGGGGGAGGTATGTTAAGTAGAGTTGTGGGAATAATTTTGTAATGTTTACTTTTGTGTTTTTTCACTTTTTTTGTTTATATACAATAAAATTTAAATTAAAAAAAAAGAAATTATTAAATAGTTTCTAGACAAAAGACTGGATCATTTATTTCCTCCTACTCCCTAGTGAACTAGCTGAAATAGTTTTATATAAGAACTATTTTTCTTTAAATAAGAGTGTGAACTGGAAAATCAAAGGAGTAGCAATGAGATTCTCTATGGACCCAGAGGTGGCCAATTTGTATAGGTTTTTGAAATCTTATATGCACTCTGAGAATAATCCTTTTCAGAAAGAATCATATCACTGTATGCTGGTGATTTATAGATGATTTATTTTTTATTTGGAATAATAGTGTTACTTTATTAGTGGAGATTTTCTCACTGGTTGCATTTTGATATACAGTATAGTGTCAGTGAGGTCCATTATTTGGACATAATTATTAGGGAAGGTGATACAGGATTTTATGCATGCTTATATTAAAAAAACAGACATATTGTAACACTCTGACATACAATAGTTTTCACCTACAATGTATTAGGATAAGCCTTCCTTATGGACAGTTTTTAAGACTCTGAAGGAATTGTACATTGCTGCAAGATTTTAAAAGTGAAGCTAGAACTCTTATGGAAGATTTAAGAAGTAAAGGTTACCCTAAAAGGATTATTGAGGATGGTTATTACAAAGCATTGCATAAATCAGGAATTGCTTTGACCCAAGGTAGAGTTAAATCAGATAAATTAATATGTAGCCTGACTTATACAGCAATATTACTCTTTGCATAAAAAAAAGTTTCAATAAATACTGGCATGGTTTGGAAATACTACCTACATTTTTTTAAATGTCCAGTATTTTGCTTTAAAGGGACTAAGAAAATCAAAAATTTTGTTGTACACAGTGATCATTGCTTTAACCAAAAAAGGAAGAGTCCACATGCACCTTGTGGGGCACAATTAAACCTGTTGGTCACCATCCCTGTGGGAATGGGATTTGTTGTTCCCTCACTGGTAAAATGGATTTTTAAATTAGTCCTATAGATGTCCAAAATATAGCTTGAATCAATTCACCACGTGCTCCTCTGCATATGCTATATATGTGATTAATGCCCTTGCAATAAATTGTATGTAGATAAAAAAGTCAAGACACACCCATATGAACATAAGAGTAGTGGTGGGCATTCAGACTGAATTACGGATTTGGATCCCTGAAGCACAGCAGAGACCAAAGCATCAGGAAGAAAGTAGGGAAGATCACTGAGTTTTATTCAAACATGTTATCCAAAAGCCTGTCTAAATGTTTTCATCTTAGGGGGAAGAAATATCCTGAGAAGAGTGGCACTAGCTTGGTGTATGCAGGAACCACATCAACTGACCTTATTTCCAACATGTCACTCACCCAGCAGAACGTTAAGCATGCAAGACAGGAGACCTTGTAAAGAATGATAGTATCTGAGGGGCAGACTCTACCTTGGAAATGTTCAAGGAGTTTTTTCCCCCCTCACATCTCCTGCCACCAGCTGAGTCTCAAAACATGTTTGCGTTCCCTTAATTCTGATGTCTAATATCATCAGAAATAATGATAAGACAAGCAGTGCCACTGGGAATCAGAGCCAGGCTTTGCCTGCCAAAAGGACCCAGGGTATCAAACTTCTGAGTTGGCTCTTTTTTACTAAGGAAGGAAGAGTTAGGAGAGAATTGTTTGGGGCTGGATATTTTGCTGCTTCCCTGTAGTTTTACATCAGGGAATTTACAGTAATTTCAATGGGATTAAACCACTATAAAAGTGAAGGGACAGTGGAAAATTAGGCCCTTTGCTTTCGTTTTTTAGAAAACAAACAAACCCTACAACGGACACTAAAAGCACTGTATTATTTCTGTATTGGGATTAAGTGACCCCAAGTTGGTAATTTTTTTAAAAAAAACAACCTCTGGGAATGCATTCAAAATGATCTTAATTATATACAAGGACCCATAAATACTGTATTTTCCGCGTTGGTAGTACTGGGGAAAACAGTGAACACAGGTCCTAAATTGATTTAACTGTTTAAAATCCTTTATGTATAAAGGCACTCTTCACATGAATTGTATACATGATCTGACAGGCTGCAGTTCAATCTACATTTTAAGAAAATGACAAACAAATGGCAAATTTAAACTGGTGGGTGAGGTCTCACAAACTCTAACACCATTTGGATGCATTTTATTTCAAAAGGAACACCACTAAGTACAATGGCAAAGCCAATGTTGAAGGATTCATACCATCCAATCATATTTGCTGCATCAAAATTAAAAACATCTAAACTTGGGGAAACTTCTCATTCACTTTGGGAAGTCTGAGTGTGTGTGTGTGTGTGTGTGTAAGGTGTCTAGTTAACCCAATACAATTGCCCTCCGCGCTTGCCACAGCAGGGGTTTGGCAGCGCCCCCCCTCCCATGGGAGGAAGAGGCAAGGATGCGGGAGAGCGGCTGCACAGCTTGGAGGCATAGGGAGGGGGCCAGAGCAGTTGCCTCGCAATGGCGGAGGTGCCTGGGACTCTCGCAAGAGCTGGGACTCCCACGCGCCATTTTAGATTCCCTGCCTGCCCGACTCACTTCAGTCTGGCGGGGAGCAGGGAAGAACGTGCACCCACCCACACGCCCCTTTTTTAGCAACACTCCAAGTTAACACTGGTCTCCTATTAGGACCGGAAAGGAATTTTTCCTGACCCTAATTGGCAAATCATGGGTGAGGGGTTTTTTGCCTTTCCCGAAGTGTCCCTGCTGTTTTGGCCCACGGGCGATGAGGCAATTTGCCGGTGGTAGGCTGTAATTGTCGCACTCTTTGGAGGTGGGTTGAGTTAGGGGTAATTGTAAAAACATAAAATTAGATAGCATAGGATGAGCAGAAACATCTCCTTAAGAGATGGGCAAGGTCATGCATAGTTGCACAGTGCAGCCCACTGTGTGGTCAGCCCAAGGGTGACAGGTGAACGGCCAGACCCGCTGGGCAGACCATGTGCCAAGCAGTGGCTAAAACTGAACTCCTTATCTTCCCCCCTCATCCTTCCTCTCCTTCCTCACTGTCAATAATTATTGATGGAGTCACCATCCTGCCTGTCCCCCAAGCCTGTAGTCTAGGCTTCATCTTTGACTCACCCCTTTCTTTTAAACCCTACATTGACTCTGTTGCTAAATCCTGTCGCTTCTCCCTCCATAACATTGCTAAGATTCGCCCTTTTCTCTCTGTCTCGTCTGCCAAAACTCTTGTTCATGCTCTGGTCATCTCTCGCCTCGATTACTGTAACCTCCTTCTCACTGGCCTTCCCCGGTCTCACCTTTCTCCCCTCATCTCTGTCCAAAACTCTGCTGCCAGGGTCATCTACCTCGCCAGTCGCTTCGACCATGTGCAGCCCCTCCTCTCTTCGCTTCACTGGCTTCCCCTTCCTGAACGAATCCTGCACAAGCTCCTAGTCTTCACCTATAAAGCTCTTCACAACCTTGCTCCCCCCTACCTCTCTGCACTTATCGCCCTCCATACTCCAGCCCGTGCACTTCGCTCCTCCTCTGTCCCTTCTCTCACCCTTCCACGCCTTCCCTGCTCCCCTAAGCGCCTTCGTCCCTTCTCACTTGCTGCCCCCCATGCCTGGAACTCCCTCCCTGTCCACATCCGCCTTGCCCCCTCCCTTCATACCTTCAAATCTCTCCTTAAAACTCACCTCTTTCGCTCTGCTCTGTCTGACTCTTTATCCTGCTGAGCCACTATTCCTATACCTACGATCGGTTTACCCTTATCCTTGCAACATGGACCTGCCTGCTGTCATTCTCATCGTAACCAAGCCAAGTACGTGCACTTGAGACCTCGCATCTTCATGAATGTTAGACCCCTTGTCTCTCCCTCTGTTCCCCTTCCTAAGTCTCTCCCCCAGCTCCTGTCTCTCAGATTGTAAGCCCTAGGGGCAGGGACCATGTCTATTTTATTACTTTGTAAAGTGCCAGGTACACTGCTGGTGCTATATAAATGTTTGTTAATAATAATAATAATAATAATAATAATAATAATAATTAATAAAAGCAGTGGGTAACGGTGCTCTCACCCTTGTTTTTAACTCCCCAAAAGGGAGTGTAAGTACGAGCAACCTGCTATGGCCTGGGAAAACCTGGCGATCAAGGCAGGGTGTAAGTTAAAGTTGGGAAAGTTAGGGTACAGAAGAATTCCCTTTGGGATTAACCCGAGAACGTCTGGAGATGTCCAACAGGTGGACAGGGCAATAGTGGGGACGGGAACCTCCTGTTGTTGGAAATAGTTAGAGAAGGTAGGTCCCCAGTTTAAACTTGATCCGTGCTCGTCCTGGTTGGTGAAAGCCTCCAGGGAGATGCTAGGGACGGTGCTAGCGAGGGTTATCAATGCGTCCCTTCGGCAGGGTAGATTGGCGCCCAGCCTTAAGCTGGCTGTGGTGTGTCCCCTGCTGAAGAAGCCATCTTTAGACGTGGATGCACTCACCAGCTACCACCCTGTCTCTAACCTTCCCTTTTTAGGGAACGTTATTGAATGGGCGGTGGCACTGCAGCTCCAGCAGCATCTTGATAGCATCGGTTCCTTGACCCTTTTCAATCTGGGTTCCGCCCTGGCTATGGTACTGAGACGGCATTGGTGGCTTTGGCCGACAACCTCCGCCGGGAGATGGACGCAGGACGGTCGACACTTCTGGTTCTGCTAGATCTCTTGGCCACTTTTAATACCGTGGACCATGGCCTGTTGTTGAGACAGCTGCGAGATCTGGGGGATCTTGATGGGACTGTTCTTGGATGGTTCCGCTCAGTCCTCTCAGACAGAAGCCAGTGGGTGGTTCTGGGTGCTGAAACATCATGCCCCCAGGCCTTGACCTGTGGCATTCCGCAGGGTTCCATTCTGTCTCCACTGTTATTTAATGTGTATATGCAACCCCTGGGGGATATTGTAAGATGGTTCGGGGTGTGTTGTCACCAATATGCTGACAACACACAGCTGTACCTCTCTTTTTCAACGGACCCAGGTCCTGCCATCTCGATACTTTCCCAGTGTTTTGAGGCCGTGGCGGATTGGATGAGGCAGAGCAGACTGAAGCTGAACCCAGATAAAATGGAGGTGATGATAGTCGGGAGGACGAAGGAGGTGTCGGCTCCTCCTATTGGGGGGGGGGGTCTGCCCTCCGGTTGCCCAGCAGGTACGGATTCTGGGGGTGATTTTGGATTCGGACCTCCACCTGGATTGGCAGGTGGAGGCAGTGGCTAAAGCTGCCTTCCGCCAGCTGTATCTGGTGCAGAGGCTGTGCCCATACATCTCCAGACCCGACCTGGCCACTCTCATCCATGCCTTCGTTACCTCGAGGCTTGACTACTGTAACGCGCTCTACGTGGGGCTTCCCTTGATATTGGTTTGGAGGCTGCAGCTGGTGCAGAATGCGGAGGCCTGTCTCCTAACGGGGACGGGTCGCCGTGAGCACATTACACCAGTGCTCCGTTCTCTGTACTGGCTGCCTATAGCATACCGAGCCAAGTTCAAGGTGTTAGTATTGGTATACAAAGCCCTGTACAGTCTCAGCCCCTCTTATCTCAGGGACTGTCTCACCTTCCGTGACTCAGGACAGTCCCTCCGATCCAGTGGGGGCGCCTATCTGGAGGTTGCCCGTGTAAGACAGGGGCCACCATGGAGAGGGTGGTCACGCCATGGTTGTGGAACTCCCTTCTGAAGGAAGCCCACCTTGCCCCGGGTCTGCTCACCTTTCGGTGGGCATGCAAGACTTGGCTGTTCGCCCAGGCCTTTGGAGGGGGGGAGGCAGGGGTAAATTGGGGAGATTGGTGGGGTGGGGAATTTGGGGAATTGGAGGGTAGGGTTAGGGTTGGGTGGTTTTAAATTTTTAAAAAGTGATGTTGGTTTTAATGTATTTTATTGTTTTATCGTGTTGTTAGATGCCCTGAGATGCCGTGGGCATGAGGGGGCGGCATAAAAATGCTATGAAATAAATAAATAAAATAAATACATTTAAAGGGGGAAGAGGGAGGGCTTCCCCTTCCCCCTTTTTGGTTGATAATTAATCAATAAAGAGTGCGGTTGTTCAGTCCCACAAGCTGTGTCCGCGTCTTCTTCCAGGGTGCGTCAACAATTGTGGCTACTTCTTAAAAGTAGCCAAAACTACAAAAAATATGTAGATCAAACAAATGCTACTAGGATGTACCTCAACATTCTTTGATAAAACATAAAGCAAGAAGAGGCAATGGATTGCCTTTATTTCTTTATTTTTAATGTTGGTGAGTGTTTGGGGTCTAAGACACCCCAGCTGCCAGTGAAGTTTTTCCATTGAAACATGAAGGTGTCTGATGAAGGATCCTGTGAAGTCCAAAAGCTTGCATACCTCTTCAAACTGTAGTTGGTCCAATAAAAGAGATCACTATACTACTTTGGGTATTTTCAGACGTGACGGGGCCCAATTTGCCCCATCATTATTATTATTATTATTAACAAACATTTATATAGCGCCAGCAGTGTACCTGGCACTTTACAAAGTAATAAAATAGACATGGTCCCTGCCCCTAGGGCTTACAATCTGAGAGACAGGAGCTGGGGGAGAGAC
>QEPC01006395.1:1079953-1093044 GCA_003113815.1 Sphenodon punctatus
CCTGGTGCTGGAGTGCTGTTTCTTGGTGCGTTTGGAATGACATCGCCTCTGTGTGAGGAATGATGACCCCAGACCCATGATGGTGGGTCCTGGGGGCTAGAGTGGCAGCTTCTAGGTACATATTGGCCACAGCCCTCCCTGCCTGTAACTTGGCCCCAGAACCCTGACGGTGGGTCCTGGGGCTGGAGTGTGGAGTGGTTGTTTATATATATAAAAATTAACTACAAAGGCCTTGTCCTACAAACCACTGTATCTCTATCTATCTCTATAACTATGCTAACTACTATGTATATCTATCTAGTAACTGTTTATCTATCTATCTATCTATCTATCCATCCAATATTACACAGTGGGATATACAAAGAACACAGGGAGGGGTACAAAACTGGAATGAAAATCAATCTAATAATATTCCTACTCTAAATAAATCTAAAACTTAAAACAGGGGAAGGGAATCGGGAATGGAATAAGAGGGAGAGGGAAAGGATTCAATGGAGAGGGGAGGGAGGAAGGAAGATTGAACACAGGGAATACAGGGAAGGGTAAAAACAAAAAAATAACACCGAAATCTCTCTAATATAATCTAAATAAATTATTATATGGAGGTAAATGGGTTGGATGGGTAAAATAGGAAGAGGATGGCAATGGATTAGGAGTAGGAAGGAACAAAAACTGCTGGGAGAGCGCGAGCCTTCTGAAACGCCTGCTGTTCAGGAACAGTGACTTGCTTAGAAGGTGTTGGGAAGGGGGGAGGCAAACAATTTTGTTTCTTGCTGCGCCCGCCTCACCGCAAGCCCCATTGTCTCCATGCAGCCTAGCCCGTGGCCAATCGCAGACTGTGAAGCCAGTGGTCTGAGGCGAAAAAGGATGTTGATTGGGCAGGCTGTCTGCCACTCCAAGCCTCTCCACCCCTGGTGCCTGGAAGTCTGCTCCTCAGCTGACTCCCCCTCCCTGCCACATTTGGCCTTCCAGTGAGACCACATTCTTGTTGTTTTAGTCACCCGAACTCATTCGAATGCGACCCGAACTGACCGAACTGTTCGGTCATTTCGGCGTTCGGAATTTAGTTCAGTTTGGTCGGTTCATGCTTGGATTCGGGTTCGGTTGTCTGAACAGGTCGAGTTCAGGCCGAACTCCGAACTTCCAAACCGCATTCGCCCATCTCTAAAAAGTAGACTGGCATCATGCTATGTGTAGCAAAATCCTTGCTTCCCATAACAATAATCTTTGCCACCCCTTTTCTCCTCTGAACTAATTATCATCACTCCTGTCTCAGCCTGATCCAAATGCCTGTGAACTTCTGTCTCTCTGGACTACACTGCATTTCCTGGAAAGGGGGGGGGAGGGTCATTGCTTAGCACTCTGCTTTCAGCTAGGGTTGCCACTTCTTGTGGTTTGACCCTGAGACTCCCCATTTTGGCCAATGGCAGGGTTGGGGAGCCTCCAGCCCGCAGGCAACTTCCAGCCTACATTGCAATTTCCTCCAGCCCACCACCCTGTCACCCTGCTTCAATGTTGTCCAGCCTGACACTGTCTCTCTGTAGTCGGGGCGGACTTTTGCAGGCTGTACACACTCACTGTGAAGCAAGCCCAAGCTTGCCTGAGCCTCCACACTCTGCAGCCTGGGTGGTGGTGGAAGGATCTGCCGCCTGCCCACCACTCGCTTGCCTGGGTGCCTCACTGACCCTGATTTCTGCAGCACCGCTCACCCACACCGCCATCCCGCCTGTTGCTGCTGTTGCCGCCCATGTTACTGCTAGTGCTTGCAAATGTCCTTCTGCGCACACCAGGTCTAGCCATTTCCTGAATCTGGCACACTGGGAAACGTTGTCCCTGCATGTTAGATTAGGAAATGGCTGAGGAACATTTGCAAGCAGCAACATTGGTGGCAGCAGCAACAGTGTATGTGTGTGTGAAAATGTGTTTGTGTGCGTGTTTG
The DNA here is from genome assembly GCA_003113815.1 of Sphenodon punctatus. Taxonomy (NCBI): domain Eukaryota; kingdom Metazoa; phylum Chordata; class Lepidosauria; order Sphenodontia; family Sphenodontidae; genus Sphenodon; species Sphenodon punctatus. Next base: position 1,081,893 of record QEPC01006395.1, read on the forward strand.
AGGAGGTGGATCCTTGACCCTTTTTAATGTACTCAATTCATTTTTAATTAATGTTTAATTAATTATTGTAATTTTTAAAATTAATATGCTAATTAGTCTTACATAACTTAAATTGATTTATAATTTATTTTGACATGCGGCCCCCAGCACATTTGGGTACCGACAATATGGCCCCCCAGGCTTGAAAAGGAAAAGGTTCCCCACTGTTGGTCTATGAGAATGTTAGGGTCAAGCCTCAAGAGGTGGTAACCCTTCCTCCAGCCAGGGCTGGCCTTACTACAGGGCAACTTCTGGGAGCCCACAGTGAACCCCATTTTCACCAGTGCAGGATGTGGAGGCCTCACTCATTCTCATCAGGGCCTCAAACATGACCACCTCTAGGACCCCATGAAGGGTGTCCCTGAAGGGGCGGGGGGACAGGAAAGAGGCCACCAGGGCACTCACATTTATCTTTGCCCTGAGCCCCAGAAATTCTAAGGCCAGCCCTGTGCAGGGGAATTGGCTGGAGGCAGGTCTGGCCTTAGAATTTGTGGGGCCCATGGCAAAGATAAAAGGTGGGGGTCCTGGTGACCCCTTCCCTATTACCACACCCACTCAGAGGCACCCTCTACAGAGCCCCAGAGATAGTCATTTTGGGGGCCCCACTGAGAGAGTGGCTCCTGCCTCTACACCCTTCCCTGGTGAAATTGGGGGCCACTGCAGGGTCCCCAGAAGAGTGGAAACCATGGTCACCCAGGTCACCCTGTGGTAAGCCCTGCCCCTGCAAGTTCTGCACAGCTCCATTTCTCATAGTATGCTAGACTTATATGCAGTTTGGATAGTTTGAGGTGCTTTATGCCATCTCTAAGGCAGTAGGGATGTGCGAACACGGTTCAGATGTTCAGGGTTCGGCCCAAACTCAGCCAGTTTGGACGGCCGAACAGAACAGTCAAACAGAACGCCAAAACATCCAAACAGTTCGGCCACGTTTGGATGAGTTTGGGCAGGAAAAACGTGGCTGGCAGGCCCAGGGAGGGGGAGGGGGTCAGCTGAGGAAGGGTGGAGAGGCTTGAACTAGCAGCCAGTCTGCCCAATCACCATCCCTCTTTTCCTTAGGCCACTGGCTTGGCAGTCTGTGATTGGCCATGGGCTAAGCTGCACAGAGCCAATGGGGCTTGTGGTAAGGCGGACACAGCAAGTAACAAAAGTAATTGCCCTCCCCCCCTTCCAATTCATTCTGAGCTAGCCACTGATCCTGTCAGCAGGCATTTTCAGAACTCTCCCTCTCCCAGCAGTTTGTGTTCCTCCTAATCCATTGCCATCCTCCTCCTATTTCACTCATTTCCACACATTTACCTCCATAGTTTCATTTATTTAGATTAGATTAGATAGATGTAGGTGTTATACCCAGCATCAAGAAGCATCCACTCCAGCCCCAGGACCCACCATCAGGGTTCTGGGACCTACGTTACAGGCAGGGAGGGCTGTCATTCCACTTCATACAGAAGCTGTCACTCTAGTTCCAGGACCCACCGTCAGGGTTCTGGTGCTGTCATTCCGCTCACAGGGAGCCATCATTCCACCGCATCAAGAAACAGCCAGTCACTCCAGCCCCAGGACCCACCATCAGGGTTCTGGGGCCTATGTTATAGGCAGGGAGGGCTGTCATTCCACTTCATCCAGAAACTGCCACTCTAGTCCCAGGACCCACCATCAGGGTTCTGGGACCATCATTCTGCTCATGGGGAGCTGTCATTCCACTGCATCAAGAAACAGCTAGCCACTCCAGCCCCAGGACCCACCATCAGGGTTCTGGGGCCTACATTACAGTCAAGGGGAGCCATCATTCCACATCATCCAGAAGCTGCCACTCCAGTCCCAGGACCCACTGTCAGAGTTCTAGGACTGTCATTCCACTCACAGGGAGCTGTCATTCCACCTCATCAAGAAACAGCCAGCCACTCCAGCCCCAGGACCCACCATCAGGGTTCTGGGGCCTACGTTACAGTCAAGGGGAGCCATAATTCCACGGCATGCCATGGGTTCTGTGCCCTGGCAATCCAATGTCCACTTCTGCTGCCTCTGCTGTGCCATGGGTTCTGTGTCCTGGCAATCCAATGTCCGCTTCTGCTGCCTCTGCTGTGCTGTGGGTTCTGTGCCCCGGCAATCCAATGTCTGCTTCTGCTGCATCTGCTGTGCCTTGGGTTCTGCTACAGGGCAATCCAATGTCTGCCACTGCTCCACTGATGCCTGGCAGTCTGCAGTGCCCGGCCAAGCATAGGTGTCAGGCCAGCCACCATGCCCCAAGCCTTCTCGGCCTCTGCTGCTGCTGCTTCCGCTGGGTCTCAAACGACCAGCCATGGCATCATGGGCACCCCCAGGGTCCAAGCACCGAGCCTGCCTGCCCGGACAACCCGGGGTGCCAAGCCCCAAGTCTTCCTGGTCTTCTTCTGCTGCTGTGTCTCTGACGGCCTGCCATGCCCCCACGGGCACCTCTGGAGCACCCCAAGCCTCTGCCGTGGCCAAATTTTCCGAACATTCAGGGGGGTCCGAACTCCGTGAGACGGTACCCATGAACCCGAACTAAGTTTTCAGACTGAACGGCTGAACATACGAATCCCCGTTCTGTTCACACATCCCTATAAGGCAGTGCAACATGTCCTTACTCTATTGCAGCAGTTGAGCTCACTGCACAGCCCACTGCAGCTGGCTGGATTTGAACCCCCAGGGGATACAACCAGAATATTAGTCAGCCATTCCATACAGTGCATTCCTGTTTAACATCTCCCCAGAATGCTGAGCCCTGCTCAAGCTGTTTTCAAGCATCTCCATTCCAGTCTTTCACAGTCAGGTGGAGGCATTATGTGGGTTTATATCAAGGTGCCTGGATGTCAATAAACTACCATGCTGATGGAGCATAAAACTAGCTCTGATGCGTAGAGCAAACAAGCAGTCTTCTCAGAGCATGTGTGAAGAAAATCAGCCTCGCATGCAGCCCTCGCTCTCTTTCTGGCTCACCTGCCATTTGGGATTGAAGTTGCTGTATGATTTCTTGGCATTTACAGAATGTCAGTTGCTCCACACAAAAAAATCTTCTGTAAACAGGCAAAAGAGGATCAAGGAACTTCCCACTTTCTAAATTTGGCATTATCATTAAAAAAACAAAACAAGACCAAATGTAACAAAAACCATGTGCCAGACAAACCTAGAATGTAATCAAAATTGTTGGGGGTAGTTTCTTGAAACACCACCACATTTCTACTCTCTATTTGCACTGCAGTAGCATTCTAGGCATCTCAGCCAGGGACTGGGGCATTTGTGTGCCGGGCACTGCACACACCAATACTATAGGTACAGCTACAATAGTGAAACCTTGTATAAAGGACATCTTAACACTTTCATTTGAAGACAATGAGACATGAATCCTATATCAAATATCAGCCTCATGGACTGCTTGTGGTTTGTTGTCTTTTCCTCTCTGACACCTGTGAATCTTCTTGTCTCTTTTGCAAGACTCCATTTTCTTTTCTCCAGCTCCCTTTCATCTTCATTGCAACCATAGGTGACTTGCTATTCCAAGACCAGTGGTTCTCAAATTTGTTGCCTGTGCAACACCATTTTGAGGCTTAAACTTTTATTTTATTTATTTATGTATTGATTTTATTTTGTAAATTTCTACCCCGCTCCCTCCTGCCTACCCTTTCAACCCCAGACCATACCAAAGATATGCAAAATATGTCAAATTCCATCAGGACTGTGATCCTTGAACCCTACTTTAGGGTCCTGACCCAGTTTGAGAATTCCCGTCAAAGACTCACCTGCCCATGACTCAGATCCTCACCTACATGTAGCTCATTATGCAACCTGTCCTATGCTCCAGGTGTGACTTTTTAGGCCTGTGAAGCAATTAAGGAAGCCAGTCTGTCTCTCCCTGGATAAAATTAACACCTCAGGCATTAGGTGTCTTTAAATGGACCACACCAGAACCTGGTCCCCCATGTGCAGCCCTAACAGTGCTGGGTTAAATGGACCCGGCAGCTGCCATGGCTCACATTTTGCCCGCATGGTGCCTCCTTCCCCCGCACCATAGAGCTGCGAGTGGATCGGCCACTGCTCTAGGCTGCCATCTGCAGCTCTGTGGCGTTGCCAGGGCAACCCCTGGCCTGAAGTGGGGCTGCAGTGGCCCATCTTCCAGTGCCAAGTAGACGGACCGCTGCTCTGCCCCCGGCTGGTGCTCCGGGTTTGGGCGGCCCACTGTGCTGGCAGTGCTCCGGATTGTTCCAGAGTACCACAAGTGGAGACTGTGGAGCTGGCCCAGAGCAGGCAGCACCTGCTCCTCCTCACACCTGGGCAGCCTGCCTTTAAGCAGACAGGACCCCCGGGGGCGAGGTGGAGCAGAGGCATGGGTGCAGTCCGTGTACAAGCACCCATTGATGATTCACTCACCCTCTCATGGTGCTTAATTTGTGAAGAAATAACTGATGGGGCTCAAATCTGCCTTGGAAGTTCTGCTCCCTCCCTTGCTCCTGGAAGCATAGGGAAGATTCAGAGGGGCTGTTGGAGATGCTTTTCCATGCCCCACAACTCCATCAGCTCCTATCATTATTATTTATTTATTTATTTATTACATTTCAGCCTGCCGTTCTCCAGAGACTCAGGGCGGCTTACAACATAAAAAATATAAAATACAATAAAATACATTAAAATCCCTCTGACCCATGCAGTGCTTAATTTATATTTTAAAAAATGAATTGCCGGGGCCTAAACTTGCCTTGCAAGCCATGCTACCTGCCCCAGAACTTGACAGAACAGGGAAATGAACCCTGGTCTCCAGCTAGTAATCTAATCATTAGACTAACCTGCCTCTCTCCAGCTAACTGTGGAACAGAGGTTCTTGTGATTGAATCTATATGATGGCCAGCACAGGGGATGGGGTACAGAAGTAATTAAGAAAAGCCAAATAAACCATGCAGGGTTCTTCTGACTCTCATTTCTAACCCTGAAATGGCCAGTATCAGCCTTTTCCCGGCCTTTCACATTACTGGGTGCATTCTCCCAGTGGGAATATTTCCCAGGGCTCAGCCCCCTTCTTGAATTTAATTGGCAAGGCTGAACCCTGGCAAGCCCCCCCCCTCCGACATTAAGCCCTGGACCCACCCATCTCACCCTCCAAACCCACCCGCCACCTATTAATCCTCCCGCCCAATACCCAATCCCACCCAACACTTTTCCTGCCTGCCATTGCTGCCAAACACCTGGCCAAACAAACAGGTCTTACATCTCTTCTGGAAGACAAAGAAGCTCAGGCTTAGGCAGCTTTCCAAGGGAAAGGATTTCCATAAATTGTGGAGCAGCAACTGAGCGTGCCTCCTTGTGCACCCTCATTGTACTAGTAACTTCATGGGCAGTTGGCACTTGAAAGAGGGCACCCCCAGCTGACCTCAGAGGCTGCAATGGGACATAGGAGAAGAGGCGGTCTTTCAGATATCTGGGGCCCAAGCTGTTTAGGGCTTTATAGGTCGAAAACAGAACATTGAATTGTGCTTGGAAGGCTATTGGCAGCCAGTCTAGACTTGGAGCATCACTGTAATGTGCTTGACCCATCACTGACAGAAGGAGGCCGCTGAGTTCTGCACCATCTTCAGCTTCTGAACAGTCTTCAAGGGCAGTTCCATGTAGAGCACATTGCAGTAGTCTAGCCTCAAGGTTACGAAGGCATGGATGATGGTGGCCAGATCCGAATCTGATAGAAAAGGTCACAATCGTCTCACCAGAAGAAGTTGGTAAAAAGCATCCTGGCCAATGCCACAACCTGACAATCCAGGTACAGCAGTGGATCCAAGACAACCTCAGCCAGCAATGCCCCCAGTGTCTCCTGGTTGGTTTTCACCAGCCAGGATAGGTATGGATCTGACTCACAACTGGTCACCTGCACCCCTCTAAGTACATCCTCTGTATCGGTGGGCGAGATTAATTGAAGTTGATTCAAGTAAACTGGACAAGACCAGTCCTCCCCAAGCCCAAACTCTGACTCTGCACTCAAACTAGCAGCGTGAAAGTCGATCCAAATATGAGCAACTTTGTCTGCAAAGCAGGTGGCAAGTTCATCACAGTGGGCAGCCAATGACTCTAACTCCAGGTGGAGACAGCCAGGATTTAATAAGCTTTTTGCCACGTGAAAAAGCTCAGCTGTACAGCACTTTGCAGATGCTATGGTGGCAGCGAAGAAATCTTTCTTTGCCACCACCACAGTCATGACATGGTCCTTCAAAAAAGGTCTATGTCACAATAAGTTGGCTTTTGTATGAGTCAAGTGCCACCTGGGCTGTAACCACCTACCCTTGTGCTTTAGCAGTCTCAAGTCCTCCTGTGTTGCCACCGCAGAGAGCACCCCAGGGGGCAGAAATTGTGTGTGAAAGGGGTGCACTGGCAGGAGCAACAGTGGGAAGTAGCAGTCAGGCAGGTGGAGGAGGATCAGAGACAGCAGGTAATGACACTGGCATTGGCACCCCAAAGCAGGGTATCAACTTGCAGAGGACACCCCAGTGGGGAGGACTTGTGTGAGAGAGAGACACACTGGCAGGAGGAGCAGCAGCAGTGGGCAGCAAGGCAGGCAGGTGGAGGATGAGCAGAGGCAGCAGTAGTGGCACTGACATTGGCACCCCAGTGTCTGGCAGGATATCAACTTGCCTGGAGTGACCCCAGGGGGCAGGACTTGTGTGAGAGAGAGACACACTGGCAGGAGGAGCAGCAGCAGTGGGCAGTGCAAGGCAGGCAGGCGGAGAAGGAGCAGAGGCAGCAGTAGTGGCTCTGGCATTGACACCCCAAAGTCTGGCAGGGTATCAGCTTGCAGAGAGCAACCCCAGGGGGCAGGACTTGTGTGAGAGAGAGACACACTGGCAGGAGGAGCAGCAGCAGTGGGCAGTGCAAGGCAGGCAGGCGGAGAAGGAGCAGAGGCAGCAGTAGTGGCTCTGGCATTGACACCCCAAAGTCTGGCAGGGTATCAGCTTGCAGAGATCGCTCCGGGGGTCAGGGCTTGTGTGTGAGAGAGATGCACTGGCAGGAGCAGTCACTGTGGACCAGTGGTGGTGGAAGAGCAGAGCAGGCATTGACACTGGCACTCTAAAATCTGGCTGGGTATCAACATGCAGAGAGCGCCTCAGCGGAACAGCATTGGAACCCCCAGACTGGCAGAGCATCTTCAGCTTGCAGAGACTGCTCCGGGGGTTTGCATTGTAACCCTTCAGGTTGACAAGGCATTTTCAGCTCAGACAGATCACCCCAGGGTGCAACAATGGAAACCCCCACCCCACCCCCAGACTGGCAGGGCATCTTCAGCTTGCACAGATCACTCCAGGGAGCAGCATTGGAACCCTCCAGACTGACAGGGGATTTTCAGTTTGCAAAGATGGGGGGCAGGGCAGAATAATATGAGAGAGGGGGAGGGCATTTATACATGAGATGCTACCATGTGGGTCCACCCAGTGGACACATGTGGTAGTGCCCATATAAAAGTGGGGGTGGGTGGGTGGCTGGGCGGACGCACTCCACACATCCCCACCTACATCCACCCACCTCCCTGCATAGAGCAACCCAGAAAATCGAGGGTTGCACAATGAGGGGGCATGGGTGGTTGGTGGGTGGCTGGGTGTGCACACTGAGTGTACACCCATCCACCACCATTTAATCCCTCCCCACCCACCTGAAGTGCCTGTGTATTCCACTAAGCATACATAGACCTACCCTCCGCCTGTTTAAAAATGGCCAGAGAGCTAGAGGCAGGAGCATTTGGGCAGGAAGGGAGGGAGGCATCAAGAGAGACCCAGCAGAAAGGAGGAGCAGCATGGCTGCCCTTGGAGTTGGCAGTGTGCCCCCACACTCTATCTTGAAGGGCAGCACAGGGAATCCCAGCAGCAGCAGATTGATCTTTAGGAACAGCAACTGCTCCACCAACCCAGCTTCAAATGGTGGGGACTGACAGGGGGCGTTTTAACATGCACCTTATTGCTCCCAGACTTGAAAGTCCAGGTTCAGCAAACTTGCGCATGGGGAGTTTAGATGCCCCACACACACACACACACACTCCTGGATGTTGGCTGGGTGCAATTGTAAATAATGACACCTTGCAGCTTCTGCATGGTTTGTGACCTGGACTTGTAAGTCCTCTGCTACTGAGGACGTACAAGTCAAGTCACGAAAAATGCGGAAGTTGTCAGACGCCACTGTTCACAACGGCACCCAGCTGACTTCCGGGGGTGTGGGGAAGCAACTAAACTCCCCATGTGCAAGTTTACCGAACCTGGACTTTGAAGTCCGGGAGCAATAAGGTACATTTAAAAATGCTCAATGTCCCCTGCCTGAGAAAACACCCCTTCTGTGGGCATATTGGTTGGTGGGCAGGAGAGCAGTTCCTGGGCCACCTTAGCCAGTCCATGCCATACCTGACCCTTCTGAGCCCAGTAGTGCAATGGGTCACTGCCAGAATCTACAACACGCTCCTCCAGATACTTGGCCACTGCACTCTCTGCAGCATCAGACTCCTTGTGCATGTGGCTGCTGCTGCCAACCTCCTCCCCAACAGCCTGTGCCCATAGTGCCTGACCTGGTGTGCTCCAATGGGTGTTGGCCAAAGAGCTGTTGCTGGCCCTACTGCTAGTGCTGCTGCTGGGGGTGCTCTGCATCTCATCCCCCTGCTGCTTCCCTCTCCTCAGGGCCCTACTCCTGTTGTATGTCCCTCTCTGCCCTCCCAGCCTCTCCACCAGCACATGCTTCCTCAGGGGGCAGTCTGGGGAGAGAGCTGCCACGCTCCCCTTCACACGGGGGTTCAGCATGGTGGTGAGAATGTACTCCTCCTTCCCAACCAGCGGGCTGAAGTGCTTCCTCAGCCCCTCCTGCAAACTTCATACCAGGGCCACCACCTCTTGTACAAGGCACCAGTGCTGCAGCCCTTGGTCCCTCAGAAAGTCTGCAAATTACCTGCCCAGAATCCAGACCAGGGGGATGACCTGGCTCAGGGTAGTCATCAGTACACTCAGGACCTTCATCACATCCTTAAAGGGCTTAAGGATGTGCATGACCTGGGCCATCATGACTAAGTCTTCCTGCCCTAGCAGTGACACCATCCCAATCTCACCCACATGGACTACCTACCTGTCAGGCCTTGGGACCTGAGGAGGTGAGGTAGCGCTCCCTGTAGGGTATTAGCTAGGGCTCCGTGCAGGGGCTGACACAGTACTCACACTGTGGGCAGGACGGGAGGGACGGGGGTTCAGGATCCCCAGCACCTTCCCCGCCACTCCAGGAGATAGGAGGTCCATCTGTGCCACCCCCTGAAGCAGCACAGGATGCGTCAGTAGGCGAGACACCACCGGCGGAACAGATCCCTGCAGCTGAGGATGGCCAGCCCCACCCAGACATGTTGCGGCTGACCACGCCCCCTGCACCGCCGCCTCGCCACTCAGAGCGATTTCAGCAGCGCTACAGCCCACAGCTTAAATGGGGAGCTCTGAGCTCTCCCTCTTGCTGGTGATCAGAACCTCGCCCTGTGAGACTGGCCCCTACCCCTTCTGCCTGTGACTTAGGAGACCCTGAGAGATATAGAGAGAGCGAATGACAGCGTGTGAGAGAGAGTGAAAGAGAGTGAGAGAGAGAGACCGAGAGAGAGTGAGAGACCCAGAAAGCCTGATCAGTGCTGTGAGTATTGTTGCCCTTATGTTCCAACCCTTCCTCCCACCCTTGTGCTCTAGCTCCCTCTGGTGTGTGTGCCCTGTCCGCCTTCCCTTCTGCCGGGGGTTTTCCACACTGGGGGTTACCGCCACCCACTCCGCACGTCCCTACACTGGGACCTGGGCCTTGCGTGACTGTGTTGTTCTGCCCATGTGTGGGTTCTTGGGGAATTCCCTGGTACAGGATAGGCTATGGGTGCCGCCTCCCTGTGATGATCTAGGTGGGGAGGGTTTTACCTTCTGGACCACCGTATATGATCCTGAAGGACCTTTTTTGGCGAAGCCCTTACCCTGTGGGGTTTCCCCTGTCCTCATGCAGGACACGCTGCTGCTCCACCAGACGCTCCAGCATAAGGTTAGGTGGAGTTCCACCTCATGCTCACATCCATCCTGATCCTACATGAGACAGTGCTCCTTCACCCCCAGCTCTACCTGATTCTCCCTTAAGAGGTCATTGCACTTCACAGTCCTGTTAAAGTAGCCCGTGATTTTCCTGCCCTTTTCAATCAGTAAGGGAAGGGATCCGCTAGGTCCGTTCTCCTGCAGACCCAGGGCACACCTCACCACTAGGTGAAGCATGTGGCCAGCACAGGGAATCCCACAAACCCACTGTCCCACACTGCCTTCTGCATATTCACCCCATTGTCTGTCACCATGAGTCCCCGGGTGAATGGTACTCCTGTCATTAGCCACCGATCCACCAAGGCGTTCATACCTTCAAGGATGTTCTCAGCAGTGTGGCTCTGGTCCATGACCTGGGCATGAAGGAGGGACCACCTGTACCCTTCCCCCTTGCCGCTGCCACCTACTGCTCCTCCTTCTGCTACTCACACCTGCCACCAGTGCATGGTCATTCTAAGTAGGCATGCTGTGCCGTTCTGCTGCTCCAGATGTTGGTTTTAAAATGCACAACAGGTCCACCTGCTCTGGCCAGCTGCTCCCTCACCCACTCCCTGGCTTCCTGGTACTGGGAGGACACCTGCCTGCTGAAGCTGATACATGAGGGTATCTTGTAGGGATGGGTGAATAGATTGCAGTTCGGGTTCGTCCGTTCGGTTCGGCTGCGTTCGGTTCGTCCGTTCGGTTCGGCAGTTCGGTTCGTCTGCGTTTGGTTCGTCCGTTCAGTTCGGCAGTTCAGCTAGTTCACCGAGTTTGGGTTCGGCTGTTCGGTTCAGTCATCCGAACAGGCCGTTTGGTTAGGCCGTTCGGCTGTTTGGTTCAGCCGGTTGGGAAATGTTGTTATGGGTGTTTTTTTGTTTTTTATATGGTTTTTTTGTTTTTTGTTGGGTTTTATATGGTTTTCTTTTGTTTTGTATTTGGTTTTTGGTTTTTATATGGGTTTTTTATTTATTTATTTATTTTATCTAATATTATATCTATCTATCTACACTAAATCTAACTGCTATTAACTATTCTAAATGCTATGAACTAAATGGATTATCTAATAA